>CM041014.1:26525284-26565901 GCA_022984855.1 Dimocarpus longan
TGCTAGGCATTCCAATGAACCTCCCTTAACCTTACTAGCTAGCTAGGAGAGATCCACAGAGCGAACCCCTTAATCTTGCCCATTTACTTTACTTTACTTAAGTTGAAGCTCGTTTCTCAGAAAATGGTTGGGTTGATGTGATTTTTTTGAATTCGTATTAAAACAATTTTAATAGAAATTTGACAGTATAACGACTGTATTTTTAACATTTTCAAAGCTCTTTTCTGATTTCTTTTCGAAAACATTTTATTATCAATTTCTCTTTTCTAGATCCAAAATAATGATCATTTTACAATACTTTAACTCATCGTTTTGAAAATCGTTTTCGAAATCATTAATTATACAATACTAATAATTTAAATAAAAATTGAAATAACGTAAATGGTAGGACACTTACCTGACACCTTTTTGCAAAGCTCACAACCTATTCGATATTTCCTTCGTATTACCTATACATTTAACGTTAACTCTTTAGGTAACGTCGAATTCGATCGCTTATATAAATACTATATAATGGCTTCGAAACACTTCTAAATTAACTCAAAGCAGCTCGTGCTTAAAGACGGCGTGTAACACTCATTCGAAACCATGATTATCATCAAAACAACACGTGACATTCATACCATAGTTTCGATGCAAAAACAACACTTACATCACTTCAAAACAGCTTGTATTCATCAAAATAGCTTATGAAATCATTCGAAACAGCTCAGCATAAAACAACTCATGATTTTTTACTCAAAACAGCATGATACAGCATCCTAACAGCTCTTAAAACAGCATCGAAATAGCTCTAAAAATAGCACGTAACAGTCCATGAAATAACACGATGACAGCCTATTACGTGACACTTTGACAGCTCAATACTTAGCATTTTTATAGCTCACTAAACAGCGCATATCTAGCCTAAAATACTGCATGTTGACAGCACTCTAACAGCCTGTAAACAACTCAATAACAGCTCTTAAACAATACATAAAAACTGCACATAAAAACAGCCCATAAAACTTACTCGTATCGACTTTCCTTTACTCGATTTAACTTTAAGAACTTATCAATCTTAACATATTCAAATACACTAAAATCTTTTGCGTAACTTAATTTAAATGCACAACGAAACAGCCCCCCTTTCGTAATCAATACAAAAATAGTCCACGCAACGAATTTATCAAACATTTAAAACATCGAAATTCATTCGCAAACACATCGAAACAATATTGAATGAACCTCCGCACTAACGAGATTCTAAATCCTAAAACTCAATCATGTCATCATTAAATTCATCCATTCCTTAACATAAATATTTTCCAACGAAAAAATACCCATAAAAATACAATTTATCTCAAGGAAAACTAATCGAAACTTTCCGAAAATCGCTTGCGAAGGGCTGTCCAATTTCTTTTCTTTTGACCGAACCTCAATGACCATGTATGAGAGTTAAATCACCCAAAATGATCTCTGAATTCACCATGCATGGGCTGCCCATTTTCAAATTTGTTCTAACACTATTACAAGCTATTGAATGAGCTGAAAATACTCTAAAATAGCTCTTCTAACTTACACAAAAGTTGTTGGAATTTGAAGACTCGCCCTCAAACTTGATAAAGACCGAATGGGAAGGAGAAAAAAGAGTGATTCAAGCTTAGGTCTGGTTGGACGAGTTCTCAGGCAGCTTTGCAACACCGAGTCTTTTCTCCTTGCTGCACTTAACTTCACGGTTCAGATCTCACTCTCCAAACCGAGCAGCTCAAGATTCTTGCTCGTCTCCCTCTTGCTCTTGTATGCACGAGCTGATGGCTCTCTTACAGACTCACTTGAATGGCTTCTCATAGCTTGCTCTCGGCTTTGGAATGGAGGATGAAGCAAGGATGGGAGCTCTCGGTCTTGGGTGATGAATGACCGAACCTTGAATTGAAGGTCTCACTTCTCTCTTGATTTGTCACTCACGGTTTTTGCTTCCAAAATGAAATGGTGACCGTGCTTCATGCCATTCAATTGCCTTGCAAAGAAACATATATATATATATATATATATATCCTCTCCCATTGCCGTACACATGTCACATTTTGTCATCATCCACCATCCATTTTTCAAATTGTTTAATCCCTTGATTGCCACTTGTCCATTATGCCAAGCCCATCACATTAATTTCACGACATTTGTCTTCAATCTTCTTCATGCATGGAACATGTGTCATGCATGCATTCATTCGCACAATCTCCCACGAACAACCTTCCATATATTCGATTTTCGCTTTCTGCTTTCCGCTTTGGATTCGCTTCGGTTCCACCTAGAAATTTTATTAAAAATCCAATTTCACATACAGAAACTTCATTAGAATTTGAATAATTATTCGGATCCGATCGCTCTAATTTATTTTATGATTTCGAATTCAAAAATTATCCTTGGACCCATCCAGGAATTTCATAAAAATTCATTTACGCTTCCGGATCTGAACGGATAATTAATTCTATCATTAATCAACATTTAATAAATTACCTGGACTTCGGGATAGCACGTTACAAATTCTCACCTCCTTAGAAAATTTTGTCCTCAAAATTCATCATATCTAGTTACTAAAGCTTTCCGCTTTGGATTCGCTTCGGTTCCACCTAGAAATTTTATTAAAAATCCAATTTCACATACAGAAACTTCATTAGAATTTGAATAATTATTCGGATCCGATCGCTCTAATTTATTTTATGATTTCGAATTCAAAAATTATCCTTGGACCCATCCAGGAATTTCATAAAAATTCATTTACGCTTCCGGATCTGAACGGATAATTAATTCTATCATTAATCAACATTTAATAAATTACCTGGACTTCGGGATAGCACGTTACAAATTCTCACCTCCTTAGAAAATTTTGTCCTCAAAATTCATCATATCTAGTTACTAAAAAATGTGAGGATACTGGTAGTGCATTTGATCCTTACACTCCCAGGTGGCCTCCTCCACATTATGGTTCCTCCATAATACCTTGACTAAAGGAATAATTTTTCTGCGTAGAACTTGATCCCTACGATCTAGAATTTGAACTGGTTCCTCTTCATATGATAAATTTTCTTTTAGTTCTACAGGTTGATCTTCAAGTACATGAGATGGATAAAGAATATACTTCCGAAGCATAGATACATAAAATACATTATGAATCCTGTCCAACAGTGGTGGCAACTTTATCTTATACGCCACTGATCCAACTCGGTCCGTGATCTCATAAGGTCCAATATAGCGCAGACTCAACTTACCACGCTTCCGAAATCTTAGTAGACCTTTTCAAGGAGAGATCTTAAGAAATACTAGATCACCAATTTCAAAGTGAAGCTCTCTACGGTGCTTGTCTGCATAACTCTGTTATCTGTCTCTTGCCGTCTTAAGCCTGTCTCTAACAATCTAAATCTTATCTGAGGTGATCTGGACTAGCTCTAGGCCAACTAATTTCCTCTCACCTATCTCATCCTAATATACTGAAGTCCTATACTTTCTTCCATAAAGTGTCTTGTATAGTGTCATACCAATACTAACTTGATAATTGTTGTTGTACACAAACTCCATAAGTGGTAGGAGCGTATCCCAACTGCCCTTAAATTCTATGACACAAGCCCTAAACATATCCTTTAGCGTCTGAATCGTCCTCTCAGACTGGCCATCTGCCTGAGGATGAAATGATGTACTGAAATTCAATCTCATACCCAAAGTTTCTTGTAAGCTCGGCCAAAACTTGGAGGTTAATTTGGGATCATTGTTTGAAACTATAGAAACCAATGTGCCATGAAGTGACAGAACCCTTTCTAACTATACTAGCTAGGCGACCTGCTTGACACCCTACGGTGGCTTTCCAGTTGAGATCTACTCTGGCTGGAAAGTTCCCATGGAGCTAAGCCTCTTTCTTTTTTTCTAAAAATACTTTAAACTCTTTTAGTTCTGAAAATAGGTAGAAATTTTGTTCATTGAAAATAACTTTATGAAAATAGATTTTTACGGAAATTCGGCAACATAACAGCTGTTTTTCTAAGATTTCTACCCTGTAAAAATTTCACAAAACCTATATAATTTCATTCAATCTATTTCCTTAACTAATAAGCCTCAGGCCCTTTTTCAAATTCACAATCATTCACCATATACTTAAAAATTCAATAATATGAAAATCAGCTAAATTAAAATCTTGAAACATCATGCATGACATTTACCATAAAATCCATTATCCAAAACAATATTTACAATACTTCATAAGTTTGAAAACGAGAGTAAATGCAGTACATGATAACTTGATTAAAACTAGTGCAGCGTGGTCGCGTCCCTAGCTCACTTGTACGTCTGATGGAGATGCTTCCGCCGCGTTGTTTGTACCTACACCTAGGGAGTATTTTAATAAAACAGGAAAATAATGATGAGAATAACTTAGTGAGTGGGTAAATTTAATATAAACTATAATTTTGCTCAAAATAATATTTTTCCCAAAATAGGTTGGAAAAACTATTATGTACTTTACTTTCCTGAAAACTGTAAAACTCATTTTAAAAATGTGAAAGATACCTTATCAAACTTTTCTTAAATACTTTTCTCGTTTTCTTACTAGCCTATTTGGTAGCCCAAGGAAACTTAATATTTCATGACGGTGCGAAGACAGACCACTAGGATTAGGGGAACTCTCACAATGTATAGTCGCAAATGTGGACACAACTCTGAGATTGTGATTCCCTCCAACATCAGGTAGATCTGCACTATCCCATACGTGCAGAGGGCGACTGACAGACTCGATCCCCCTAAAGTTACTAACTCCGCCCAACTTGTCATACATGTATGGAATACTTCGACCGGGTGTAACTCGGGGCTAAGGTAAACCAAAGGCATATATATATATAAAATCTTGGCAATATACTGTAACATTGCAATTAACTTTCGCAAATAATATTCTATATATGTATATCATTTAAACTTATTAATTTACTTTACTTGAAGAATATATATACAGTCACAATATAATTCATGTAAAGCTATACATGCATTGTATGAAATATAATGAAATCACATATAATAAAATGCATGGAAACTTTTTACAAAATCCACACTCACAACTTGCTTCCAAATAATTTATCACCACTTCTCGTTACGGATCTCGTCCGCTTGCCGGTTCACCTACAATTGGTTTCGATCGAGATTTTCATTAAAACATGGCTTGCGCAAAAACTAAACTGAAATCATGCGAGGAAACTATCTCGAAACCAAATCATTATTGCAACATAATCTAATCGAAACTTTATGATTTCGCTAACTTTTTGACTATTTCGAAACCGGCAACAATGCCATTCAAATCTCAATCAATATCATCGAAATCACATTCTAATGGATTCAACAAAAAGAATATTCAAATCTAAACGAATAATGTAAAACTTACGCGATTTCGACAATTTACCGAGAACTATCATTTTTAATGCCTTACGTGATTATTTCGTTTCCAATCAAACCTATCATCAATACTACTCGTAACTTCACTCAAATCATGGAAAACGAAGATTCAAACACTTTGATACACAAAAATGAAAATCATGGTAGCATACTACATGATTATTCAGTTTTCGATTCAACTCCAAAAATTAATGATTTAATATAATCGCGCGCAACGAAAACTATCTGATTAACTTTAATATAATTCAATACATCCTAACGTCAACCTTTAACACTTTAATGAACATAAACACACAACATGGGAGCTTGTTAACATCATGCACATTTTCACATTCGACAACGAAAATCGCAACTAAATCACATTCGCATTTGCGGAAAACTTATCCGAATTGCTCGGAAACGGTTTTTTAATATCTTAATGACTATTCGATACTTTAAAACACACCAACAATAATCATTTTTCACAACAACAGACTTGAATTTAACAACACAACATAACAGCCCCTATATCTCATTATAACAGCACCTACAACCATATTTATGCAACAATCTCAACATCGAAATTCATCCGCAATCATAATGAAACACATTCGCACAAACCTCTGCACTAACGAGGTTCTAAATCCTAAAACTCAATCATAACATTATCAATTTTTTATCCACAACTCATCCTAAATATTTTGCATTAAAATGAAATCAATAAAACTCAATATACCTTTTGAAATTTAATTTGAAACTTCGAAACGATTGCACGAAGGTGCTACCTACAACCTTGCTCTAATCCACGAGCTTCCTTTAATCCAAATTGACATGCAACCGTTAAAAACTACTCGAACTGACATAACAAAACCAAACGGGACAAAACTTACCTTTGTGTGAGCTGTTCTTCGCTTCGAAACAGCCCTCTTGCGCTCGCGACGGCAAGATGACACCAAAAGTCACTCACGACAGCAGCTAACTCTTCTTCCTCACTTGCAAGCACAAATTGTTAGCTTCCTAACTACATGCTGAAATCACATTCAATGGCACTCAAAACTCACCTTAATCTGATGATTCACTCACCAGACAACCCTCACGAACTCACGGATAGCACTCACACTTACGCACCAGCTTACGGGTTGCTGCACTTGTGTAATTGTCTGGTCCCTCTTTGCTTGCATGTGCTGTCTCCTATTGGTTCTGCTTCACCTCAGGTCTGATATGCTTGCTCTCAGCCTGACAGCAGTTGCTCGTCCCTCTTTGCTCGCATGCACGAATAGATTTGCTCCTGGACAGCTTGCTCTTTCCCTCTTCACTCACTGTATTTCCACACACCAGTTCACGGATAGAAGATGCAGCTCTTGGTTTCAGATCTCACCTTTCCCTTGCTACAAGCACGAGCTTGAAGATGCTGCTCGTTCTTCATTCCCTTTACAAGCTCACTCTCAGGTTGATGGCTTCTCTCACAAGATGGATATATGATGCTCTCGGCTTGGATTGATGAAGGACACTCCTCTCTTCCCACTTAGAGCTCTCGGTTCTTGATCTCTCCCATGACTGCCTTATTTCTTCCTTTCACGAGCAGGTCCCTCTCTCTCTCCTTTAACTCACACCCTTGGTCTCTCAAGGTTTTTGCTTACAATGGTGATCGAATGCCTTTGCAACATTTTTCATTCAATTCTTGCTTTTTCACTTGATATATATATGTTATTTAATTGCTTGACATATGGCACCCATGTATGTAACTTCTTTGCCACTTGTCTTGCTTCCCATGACATTTGTCATATTCATTTCATGCATCTCCCATTTCGATCCCAAGTTCGAATCCGCTTCCGTCCGTCCGTCCGTGAATTTGCTTATGACTCGATTTCGTTTTCGCACACTCGGAATTATTTTTTTAAAATTTCAAATCCGTCTCCACGTACTCAAAATTATTTTAATATGTCTTTTCTTAACATAGTCCGAATGATCCAGGATCAAAAAATATTTTTTTGAGCGAACACGCGATCCATCAGAAAATAATTCGCTCACCGATGAACGAGGTTTTGGGTTTTACATGAAGTCTCACAATCTCATCAATATAAAGCTAGGCCAATCTACTTAAGGAATAATCATTTTTGATCAATAGAAAGTACGCGCACTTAGTTAGCCTATCTACAATAACTCATATGGCATCATGACCTCTTTGACTATGAGATAGTCCCACAACAAAATCCAAAATCTCTTTCTTCATTCCCTTCCACCAAAAGTGCTCTTTCAGCATATAATACATTTTAGTGCTACCCGGATGTATGACATGTGCTGAGGAGTGAGCCTCCTCCATAATCTCCCGTTTCAGATCCTCCCAATTCGGTACATATAAACGCTGGCCCATCATCACTATACCATCATCTCTGATCAGAAAATCTGGCTATTGCATATTTTCGATTTTCTCTTTCAATTTTACCATTTGAGGATCCTGTAACTACCTTTCTCTGATCTGATAAACTAATACTGGACGAACATGGAAACTTACCAATAATACCACTGAGTTTGACACATCCAATCTCATTCCGAGAGACCTCAATTCCACCAGAAGCGGTTGAGGCATTCGTCAACTCAAGCGGTATAACCAAGAATTCATAATGCCTATACCAGGTTCTGAAAGCATTCTTCGGAACATCTTCATTGCGAACCTTTAGTTGGTGATACCTTGATCTTAGATCAATCTTTGAGTACACTCTCTAAATCCCTGCAATGATCGAATAAGTCATCAATTCTAGGGAGGGGATACTGATTCCTGATCGTTACTCGATTTAGCTGTCGGTAATCAATACATAGCCTTAAACTCCCACCTTTCTTTTTGACAATTAGAACTGAAGCTCTCCATAGAGAAGTACTCGGTCTCACAAAACCCTTGTTTAATAACTCCTCCATCTAAACTTTTAATTCTCTCAACTCAACTAAAGCTATCCTGTAAGGATTGATTGAGATTGGTTCAACTCTCAGAGTCAGATATATCTCCAACTTTATCTCCCGATCTGGGGGTGGACCTGGAAGATCATTCAGAAAAGCATCAGGGAACTCTCTGACCACTGAGGTAACCTTTAATCGACTCTCATCCCCCGACTAATCAATCATATATGCTAGATATCCTTGACATCCTTTACGGAGCATCCTACTAGCTGATATAGTGGTCACAATACTGGTGGCAAGCACCTTTTGTACCCCTCGGAACACCACCTCTAATTCCCCTAATCCGACCAATTTGACCTCCTTTTTATAACAATCAACTAAGGCTTGATGTCTAGACAATCAATCCATCCCTAGAATTATATCAAAGTGTCTAATGTCTAACACAATCAGATCTACTGGAAACTCCTTGTGCTCTATCATAATCTTACAATCAAGAAACACCCTATTAGCTAACATCGAGTCTCCAGTGGGAATGGAAACTATCATTTTACAATCTAATGCCTGAACTTTCACATTTGTCTTAGTAGAATAATGCACAGATATAAATGAATAAGTAACTCTAGAGTCTATCTATGCATATGCATCAAATCGAGGGCAGAAATTTTACTCGTGATAACTTCTAAGGCAGCGTTCACCTCCTGTTAAGTAACGACAAACACCCTGGCCTATGTATGGGGCCTCTCTGACTGACCTGAAGAAGGTACTCCTCTAGTTTCTAATATGGCACGAGTCTAGCCTCTAACTAAGCAGTATCTAGTAATTGTGGACAATCCTTAACAAAATGTCCAATCTGTCTATGTGGGACCCCCTTGCTGACCACCTATCCAGCTACGCTTTTGTTCAAAATTTTTTGGCTGAGGAATGGGTTCCACACTTCTTTCGACTCTAGTGGCGGCCTCCACTAACTGCCTATATCTAATGTGCACTGCTGAAGTCACATACGCTCTGATCCTCGAACTTAACCTAACTATGAATCTGTTAATCTTCTATTCTTCGTTTCCAGAAATGAATGGGATCAGGCGAACTAGCTCGAAGAATCTATTATACTCTGTCATTGTCGAGTTCCCTTGCTCTAGTCAAAAGAACTTTTCTACCTTTACATCCTTGTAACTCTTGAGGAAAAACTTGTCAATGAATTCCTTATTGAAATTCGTCCAGAATACCCCATTTGACTGGGCTCTCTAGTGGGCCTTCCACCTATCCTTTGCTCGATCCTTGAGAAGAAAAGTTGAAAATGTCACCCTTTGCTCCTCTGTGCATCCCATGGCCCGAAATTCTCCTCATTGATCTCTAACCAAGATAATGCGCGCTCAGATTCACCAATCCCATCATACAACTTGGCGTCTAGTTTGCGTTTATGCTCTTTCGATATACCTGTCTCTCGTAGCTGCTAAAATGCTGCTGCTAGCATCTGTACTATCTGCTTCATATGTCCTAGAGCAGATTCTTATCTGGATTGCTTGATGGCTTGGGATAGGAAGAACTAGCCGGCATATTAACAAACTTGTCAACATGCTCTCACTCTAAGAGTGGGTGCCTCTACGACAGCTCTCCTCGTTCATGGACGAGTACGTCGCTGAATAGTTCTATATTGCACCAAATAAATACAATATTCATAAAATACATGTGTTAGGTTAATAATTCGACATGAAATAGCTTCATAAATTCATGCAATAATTTAAACTTAAATCCCACAATATTATACTTATCTTATGCAATCTAAGAAAGAATAACTTATGTAATCTCAAGAAGACTCAATGCATTAAATAGTTTCATGAATGTATTATGCATAAAATCGTGCATAACGAACTCAATTTAATGTACAAAATAGTATCAAACTTTCTTTTAAAACTTAATCTAAAATCTTTCAAAAACCTTGCTCTAATACCAACTTGATAAGACCCGAACCAAATTCTCTCTATCTCTTATTCGGAGGGTCTCGCCAGACACTCCAACGAACCTCCTATAACCCTACTAGCTAGGTAGGAGAGATCCGCGAAACGAACCCCTTAATCTTGCACATTTACTTTACTTTACTTAAGTTGAAGCTCGTTTTTCTGAAAATGGTTGGGTTGGTGTGAATTTTCCACATTCGTATTAAAACGATTTTAAGAGAAATTTCATAGCATCACGACTGTATTTTTAACGTTTTCAAAATTTTACTTGTAAAGAAAATACACTTTGACTATTTTAAATCATCACCCAACTTCTTTTATTCCATAAATATACATTATTTAAATCAATCTAGCAACCATGTAACTCAATCACCTTTCACAATGCAATTTAATTTAATAATCTCATGTGACAAAGGTATATTACGTGCAAATATTCAAACACATATGTATACGCATATCATAATGAGGGTTTACAAGGTTGCAATATTTATATGTTAGATATGCAAACATTTAATTAAGTTATTACAATCACATCAAAATATGTTTGGCATATATGTGATTCATCTACGTGACGTCCACCTAAATTTTTCGATGAGGGTTTTCGAGATACAAAATCACCTGTGTAGGTACCTAATACAATATATAAGCTGCACGAAGGTAAAAATGTTAGTTTCACATATAATAATGATATCAAAATATAATTACATGAAATTTCATAAGCTTTATTTAAATATTCCAAATTTTTAATTTTTGAAAACCTTTCTTTCTGAAAACTCCATGTATATCCCTAATATACTCAAACCATCACGTGGCGATTTTCTACTGATGTCAAACGTGAAGCTACTGAGATATCTCGACCACTACGATTTGGAATTTTCTACATCGCAAACGTAGAGTTAAACAATCTCGAATATGAGCAACTACATTGCAGAATTTTCTGCATCGCAATTGTAGTGTTATAACTCTGGGCGACTATGAGCGGAATTTGTTGCATCGCAATGTAGTGCCAAAACTGTAAATCTAAATGACTACGTGCGGAATTTACTACATCGCAAATGTAGCACTAGATACTCTAGAAAATTGAGCAACTACGGACGGAATTTTCTACATCGTCACATAGTACTAAATCTCATATGAACTGAAGGTATATACATGGGCTTGAAAAGTTCTTTTCTTATTTCTTTTCAAAAACATTTTATTATCAATTTCTCTTTTCTAGATCCAAAATAAGGATCATTTTACAATACTTTAACTCATCGTTTTGAAATTCTTTTTCGAAATCGTTAATTACACAATACTAATAATTTAAATAAAAATTGAAATAATGTAAGTGATAAGACACTTACCTAACACCTTTTTGCAAAGCTCACAATCTATTCGATATTTTCTTCGCATTACCTATACAGTTAATGTTAACTCTTTAGGTAACGTCGTAAGCGAATTCGATCGTATATATAAATACTACATAACGGCTTCGAAACACTTCTAAATGAACTCAAAGCAGCCCATGCATCAAGACGGCACGTAACACTCATTCGAAACCATGATTGTCATGAAAACAACACGTGACATTCATACCGATAGTTTCGACGCAAAAACAACACTTACATCACTTCGAAACATCTTGTATTCATCAAAATAGCTTACGAAATCATTCGAGACAACTCAACACAAAATAGCCTATGATTTTTAACTTAAAATAGCATGATACAACATCCTAATAGCTCTTAAAACAGCATCAAAACAGCTCTAAAAACAACACGTAACAGTCCGCGAAATAACACGATGATAACCCGTTACGTGACACTTTAACGGCTCAATACTTAGTATTTTTATAGCCTACTAAACAGTGCATATACAGCCTAAAATACTGCATGTTGATAGCCCTCTAACAACTTGTAAACAACTCAATAATAGCTCTTAAACAATGCATAAAAACTGCACACAAAAACAGCCCATAAAACTTACTCGTATCGACTTTCCTTTGCCCGATTTAATTCTAAGAACTTATCAATCTTATCATATTCAAATGCACTAAAATCTTTTGCGTAACTTAATTTAAATGCACAACAAAACAGCCCTCTCTTCACAATCAATACAAAAACAGTCCACGTAATGAATTTATCACACATTTACAACATCGAAATTCATTCGCAAACACATCGAAATAATATCGAACGAACCTCCGCGCTAACGAGACTCTAAATCCTAAAACTCAATCATGTCATCATCAAATTCATCCATTCCTTAACATAAACATTTTCAAACGAAACGATACCATTAAAAATATAACTTACCTTACGAAAACTTAATCAAAACTTTCCGAAAATCGCTTGCGAAGGGCTGTCTAATTTCTTTTCTTTTGACCGAACCTCAATGACCATGCATAAGAGTTAAATCACCCAAAATGACCTCTGAATTCACCATGCATGGGCTGCCCATTTTCAAATTTGTTCTAACACTATCACAAGTTGTTGAATGAGTTGAAAATACTCTAAAACAGCTCTTCTAACTTATACAAAAGTGATTGGAATTTAAAGACTCACCCTCAAACTTGATGAAGACCGAATGGGAAGGGGAAAAGAAGGTGATTCAAGCTTGGGTCTAGTTGTATGAGTTCTCAGGTAGCTTTGCAACACCGAGTGTCTTCTCCTTGCTGCATGCAACTTCACAGTTTAGATCTCACTCTCCAAACCGAGCAGCTCAAGCTTCTTACTCGTCTCCCTCTTACTCTTGTATGCACAAGCTGATGGCTCTCTTACACCTCACATGGACTCACTTAAATGGCTTCTCATAGCTTGCTCTTGGCTTTGGAATGGAGGATGAAGCAAGGATGGGAGCTCTTAGTCTTGGGTGATGAATGACTGAACCTTGAATTGAAGGTCTCACTTCTCTCTTGATTTGTCACTCACGGTTTCTGCTTCCAAAATGAAATGGTGATCGTGCTTCATGCCATTCAATTTCCTTGCAAAGAAAAAAAAAATATATATATATATATATATCCTCTCCCATTGCCGTACATACGTCACATTTTGTCATCATCGACCATCCATTTTTCAAATTATTTAATCCCTTGATTGCCACTTGTCCATCATGCCAAGCCCATCACATTAACTTCATGACACTTGTCTTCAATCTTCTTCATGCATGGAACATGTGTCACGCATGCATTCATTTGCACGATCTCCCACGAACAACCTTCCATGCATTCGATTTTTGCTTTCTGCTTCGGATTCGCTTCAAGTCCACCTAGAAATTTTTTTAAAAATCCAATTTCACATACAGAAACTTCATTAGAATTCGAATAATTATTCTAATCTGATCGCTCTAATTTATTTTATGATTTCGAATTTAAAAATTATCCCCGGACCCATCCAGGAGTTTCGTAAAAATTCTTTTACGCTTCCGGATCTGAACAGATAATTAATTCTATCATTAATCAACATTTAATAAATTACTTGACTTCGGGATAGCATGTTACACCTTGACCATCCTTTAATTACAAAACTCAATTTTTACATGTGTTACACATTGATTTGTTATCTTTAATGACTCACCAATCCACTCACTATTAAAATAATTAAACTTAACCCTTAAGAAAACATATGATTGGTTCTTAATATGAGTCATACTTCCGCTAATTAATATTTTCATGCCAAAAGTCTATTTTTCCCTTTAATGCATTAAATTCACATTCTTACCTAAATAAATTCTAAAAATATTCTATGATCATTAAATCTTCAAATTGATTAATGTATTCTCTAATTAGATATAAAATCTCTCAATTGCATAATTGAAAAAATTTAAATGGGAGTAAAATCATTAATACACATTATTGTCAAAAAAGAATATTTTTGTCCAATGAACTTCGGATTACTTAAAACCTATTCAAATGAGCTCATTTTCTATCCATTTTGGTTTCTTTTAACTCTAATACTTATTCAGGAACATTTGACTTGTGGGGTCTGTTTTCCCAAAAATCACTATTCACACGGATACTATTCATCCAAAAATAATACTCATCGAAAAAAATTTATTTTTCATAAAAAATAAAATTTTTGGGTTTTACAATTTTCATCTTTGTACTTCAAACCAAAGTCAACAGTTAGAGTTAACACTCTATGACTGTTAACGTGGGGTTTTTTTACTACAAAAATGAAATTTTGACTCCTCCTGATTAAAGACCTACCTCAAGAAGGTTTTGTGTATTTTGCTCTATTAAAAAATGAAAAGACAAACAAATAAGGTCAAGGCAAAAAGCCAAAACAAAACAAAGAATAAACACTAAAAGATTACAACCAAGCCATGGAAAGGGAAAGATAATAGAAGATTCAGCCGAAACCAAATCTTTGTAAATCAAACTCTATAGTAGATCTCATTAAAAATTTTATTAGAAAACTCCAATGGGAAAACCCAGACAAAAAAAAAAAAAAAAAAAAAAAAAAAGAGTATCCACCCTAATGCTAAAACTAGCTAAACTGATAACAATATTTGCCAAGAAAATCATTAAAGAGAAGAGAATCCAAAAAATTTCGAGCTGTCCACCATGAAGTGGAGCAAACAAAATAAAGAAAATGATAAGCTAAAGCATCCGTAATAGAATTTCCTTCATGATAATTATGAGTCAAAGCCAAATACTAATGTTAGGGAACCTTAGAAGATCGGGTAAGAATAATAGAAATAAAATTACTCTTCAAACCAAAGTTTTTTTTTTTCAGTGATAAGTCCAAGCATAGTGGATGACATGAATAGCAGTCGTCAACTCCGTCTCAAAAGCATAACCAATCCTTAAAGGAATAACAAAAGCACTTTGAAAAAAACCATGATAAGTTCGTAAAATTCTAACACAACCAACCAAACCAGAAGCCTTAAAAGTAGAACCATCAGTATTGACCTTAAACCAACCCGAAGGAGGAGTCAAAACAATCTCTATAATATAGGGCGCCCTAAAAAAATGAGCCAGAACATGGAGCTTATGTAGAGTCAAAAGATCATATATTGAATTTTAACCTTAGAACTAAGAGAATCTACCTTTCAAATAGAACATTAAACAAAGGAAAGAGCCAAGAGCCCTATGAAATGAAGGGCATTTACCCTCAAAAGTAGCATTATTCCTTGTAACCCAAATAATCTAAAAAATTGGAATGATACCAACCTTCCAAAGATTCCAAAGTTGAGAACAAAAAATAGTAGACATAGCAATTTGCCATAAATCAAAAGCAATACCAAACAAAGAAATAGCATGACCAAATGTAGACGATAAGGAATGCTAAAGACCTACCGCAAAAGGGCAAGAAACAAATGCTCAAAACTCTCCTTAGCAAACCAACGCAAATGACAGCAAAAAAGGAATATAAATCCACGACATTGAAAAGACAAATCAATGGGCAATTTGTCTTGCATAACTCTCTAAGCTAGCATAGATCTTGAAGGAGTAAAAGTGGCCCAAATATGCTTTACCTAGTGAAGATGAGTACACAATGGTGCCAAGGAAATAGAAGGACTAGCAATGGTCAACTTCTACTTTTAGCATTGGCCAATTCAATTGAATTCAAAGTTTTCTCTTGCTTGACCGAATTTGGTTTAAAGAATGTTTTGACACATGCCACACTTGCAAAATCAACTAATTTGCCAATTAAAAATAAAAACAAAATATCTTTATACCAAAATGATTATTACTAAATAGGATAAAGTCAAATGAATATTTTATTCCAAAGATATATTATAATATTTTCTAAATGATATAATGAGAATAAAATTTTTTTCCTTGGCAATAATCACAAAAATAAACTCTTTATCAATCAAATCCTAGAAAACACGAAACCAAATCAAACTTAATAAAAACATTGAGTTTTATGATAGACCCCATTTTAGCATATTCCTTTCTGTACAAACGGTAGTTTGCCGATAACCCCACGGTAGCCCTTCAACTGATCATGAATCTGATCGAAAAGTTTCCGTGAAGCTAATCCTTTTTTCATTATTTAAAAGCTTTACTATTTCTTTTATCAGAAGAATATAAAATAGACTTAATAAAAATTTGGACAACATAACAACTGTTTTCTTAACAATGACACCTTACAAAATTTGTATAGAAATTTAACACTTATAAAATCAAACGTCTCCGACCCTAATTTTATCAAATCCCGAGCAACCATAAACATGCTACATTTTTAAAGATGAATCAAGGTATAAGTACACGTCATGCATACACAAATTTACATATTCATTTCAAAACCATAGTAAAATTTATATTCTTTATAGATTTCAAATCATAAAGAAAAGTTACATTTGTTTACACAAATCACAAAACCATAAGAAATTTACACAACTTTTAATGCATAACATTTCAAAAGTTGTCACATTTAAAATCATAACATCACGGCAGCATACGTACTTGAATCCACCTAATCCTGGGTCGGAGTCCCTGCTACTAAACCACCTGTACCTGTACCTATATCTGCCTTATGAGAGGTTTTATTTATAAAATATAAAATAATATGAGCTACATGAGCGTAATGAGTGTCATACATTTTAATATCAAACTTAACTTCATAAAAGAACTTCCCTTTTTTGTTTTAAAACATTTTATGAAACTTTAACTATGTAACATTTCAAAATTGGTTTTTCACTAAAAACCATATTTCAAATAATTGCATGAATAACAATTTTCATAAATATCATTTGATTTCATTATAAAATTGAATAATAAAGAAAAATAATACATGTTTTAAGTTTTTTGTTGAAAATGTAAACAGTGGTGACATTACTGTTTCCAAAAAATTTCTGAATAAAATAAGTCAACCACTAACGGTTCATACTGTATGGTATCCTAGGTATGGAACAAAATTTTTTCTCGCTCCAGCCTTCCTAAAATTTTTTCTCGCTCCGGCCTTGTTGAAATTTTTTCTCATTCAGACTATTTATTCGGTATTACGTAGCGAAATTTTTTCCTCGTTACGGAACAACATTTTTTGTAAAACCCAAAACCTCGTTCGTTGGGGAGCGTATTATTTTTCGATGAATCGCGTTTTCGATCGGAAAAATATAATTATCGAGTCCGGAAATATTCGGATTAATTATTTTAGAGTAATAAAAATAATTTCGAGAGCGGGAAGACGAATTCGAAATGTAAAAATAATTCTGAGTGTGCGGAATCGAAATCAAATTATGAGTGGATTTCCGGACGGACGGACGAAATCGGATTCGAGTTTGGAATCGAAATGGGAGAATGCATAGGAAGCGATAAGTGAGATAATTGCATATGTGCCACGTGTCATGCTTACATGAGGAAATGAAGATAAGTGGTGTACATGCATGGTAGATCTTGGACATGTGTCATGCAGTTATGAAAGTATATATATATATATTGAACTTGAAATAAGACAATGGAAGTAAGAGAAACATTTGCATTCGGTCACCCATCCTAGAAGCAAAACCGAGAGCCAAAGAGAGGATTTGAGAGACCGAGAGGGAGAGATAGAGAATAAGAGAGTGAGAGTTAGAAAAGAGAGCTCAAAAGGAAGACCGTGAGCTGTGTTGGTTAGGGAAGTGAAGTCGAGAGCTCGATAGAGTGCGAGAGAGAGAGAGACCGAGTGTTGCATGTGCAGATCCAAGTGAGTTCCCCTTTTTGCTTTCAAAACCAAGAGCCTCCATCTTCTTCCTCTATCCCTCTCCAAACCGAGAACTGCATGTTTCCCTTTCGATTCCCATTTTTGTTTTCATAAAGGCTGAAGGAATAAGAGAAACCATCAACCCAAAGTGAGCAGATCTAATCATACATGCAAGGTCAGATCCAAGGAGAAGCGGAACCAGGCTGTGAAGTGGAAGAGCAGCAAGGTGGGTGAGCTGATTAGAGGCAGACCGTGACCTAGAGCTGCTGTCGTGGACGAGAGCTACTGCCGTGGATGAGAGCTACTGCCTTGGATGGAGCTGTTGCCGTGACCTGAAGCTGCTGTCGTGGAGCTGCTGTGGAGCTACTGTCCAGCCTTGAGTGGAGCTGTTGCCAGGCCTTGGTGGAAGCTGCTGCCATGAGAGTCACCGCCGTGAGCTGCTGCCTAGACTGACACCCAAGCTGCCGTGGCCTGCATTTGAAGTAAGTGGCTGTTGGGTTTTGTTTGGATACAGTTTTAGGATGACAAACAACAGTTTATTTGAAGGTTTTAAATGTAGTTTTGAGAGAAGGCAATGCATGTAGCAAGTAATTGGAAAGAGAGGGAGAAGAGTAAACTGTTTTGGAGCTGAAAGCAGAAAATAAATTACTGTTTTGGACGTTTTGAAGTTGTTTCCGAACAGATTCAGCCCATTTGACGGGTAAGCGCTGTCCCATTAGTTTCGTTGAGATGTTTTGAGTGAATTTTATAACTTGCAGGTCAATTTTGGATTGAATGAAGCTCGGTTAAAGGAGAGGTATAGGGGCAATACCTTCGCGAGAAGTTTTTGAAGTTTTGATTTGATTTTCAAGCGGTACGTTGAGTTTTTATTAATATCTTGTAATGGAAAATAGTTAGGATGAGTTTAGGATGATAATTGATGATATTATGATTGGGTTTTAGGATTGAGAACCTCGTTAGTGCGGAGGTTCGTTCGATTTGGTTTCGTTGTGTTGACGGTTGATTTTCGATGTTGAAATTTCGTGAAAATTTCATTGTTGGGGCTGTTATGCTGTGATTTAAGGGCTGTATGTTGAGCTTTTGTTTTCAAGTTTGTTAACATGAAAAATGATGCATTTTAGTGTGTTTTAAAGTATCGAATAATCGTTAGGATGTTGGAAAATCGTTTTCGAGCGATTCGGATAAGTTTTCCGCGAATGCGAATGTTATTTGGTTGCGATGTTTCGTTGTCAAATGTGAAATGTAATTGATGATTTACAAGCTTCCATTTGTGTTATTAAGCTCATTAAGACGATAAATGTTGATGTTAAGATAATTTGAAATACAGTAAAGTTAATCGGATAGTTTTTGTTTCGCGTGAAATCATTAAATTTTCGAATTTTGGAGTTGAAACCGGAAATGAATATTCGTTAAGCTTGCTGCTATATTTTTCATGTTTGTACTTTAAAGTGTTTGAATCTTCGTTTGCCGTGTTTTAAGTAAAGTCACGACTAAGAATTGATGATAAGTTTAATTGGAAACGAAGGAATCGCAAGAAACATTAAAAACGATAAGTCGCGATAGCTAGTTGAAATCGCGTAAGATTTATGTTATTCGTTTAGCTTCGCTTATTCTTTTTGTTGAATCCATTAGAATGTGACTTCGATGATGTTGCTTTGGATTCGAATAGCATAGTTACGACATGCTTATATTAGAATGTTAATTTATATAGGCATCGATAAAGCGAAGGAAAGCGAAGTTGGAGAAGTAGCGTGAGGTAGAAAATCCGGATGTTTTCATGAATTAGGAATCGGTGAGTGTAAATTGTTTTATGAAATGATAAATGCACTATGATTTCTATGCTTTCATGAACGATTTAAATGTTTTAATATTTAAATGAATTTATATGAATGATGTACACTTATATATGTTTTTATATATGCATCTAAAGAAATATTGACTTTGTGAAATTATTATTGAAATGCACGTTTACGTTTTGATTTCTAATCGAAGCAATATGTTATTCAATGATTATTTTAGCATGTTAATGTATTTCAAAACTGATGGCTACCCAATCCCCATTATATGACTGAAATATGACTTTTATGCGGCCCAAGTGCCTTATTGCGCATATGGCATGTCTGTGGGGGAAAGTCCACTAACTATAGGGGGATCGAGTCTTTCATGTCGCCCTCTATGCGTATATAATGTACTATTATGACTGATGCCCTATGTGCAGCGAGGTAACATTCCGTGGCATAGTGGTTATGACTGAGATTGCCCGTCCCCACCACCGGTGTCCTAGGACCGGACGATGATCATGATTTCCCTGGGTCCCATTGGATGCATATTTTATGATTAAGGATATGATTTATGAATTTATTTATGAATTTATGATTATATTATGAATGAATTTTTACGATGCCTATTGTTTTCAAGCAAATATATATAAAAATGACTATGTAATATCATGAAATTCACGTTTTAAACAATTTATTTTGGAATTTAGAATTCTTTCAAAAGATTTTGGAAAGGATATTAAAAGAAACTTCTTTAGAACTGCATAACACTCACTGAACCTTTTCAGCTCATTATTTTCTAGTTTATTTTATAAAACTCCCCAAGCGCAGGTTCGAGTCCTCCAAGCGGTAGATCTCCAGCTCAAGAGTAGGCAAGCTTATCAAGTGACCGAAACTGTGAAATTAAAGTAACTATTTTAATGTATAACGGATTTAATGCGATGTAAATATTTAAGTTTCATAACTATGATTACGCTGTCACGCATGTGAAATGTTTTATTTTAAGTTGAAATAGTTTTGTTTTAAATACTTGAATTGTGTTTAAACGTGGATTTTGAGATGGACCTGAGGTCCCATTAGGAAGTGGAAATGAATATATGCATTTTGAAATGTTTATCAATTATTATACAGGTGTTTAAAAAAAAAAGTTGGAAAAATCGGAGAAACAGCCGTTGTGCTGTCGAAAATTTTTCACCCTAAATTTTTCATGATTAAGAAGTGAAACTATTTTACGGTTTTGCTTCACAGAGTCCTTTTAAGTCACCTGTATAAAAACTGTAAGGATTCTGTGGGGTGCCGGGAGGGCTCCGCTCGGATCTCTTAGGGGGAAATCCGGGTTGGGTCCTTTCATTTTTCCTCGCTCAGGTGGAAGCTAACTAATAATATACATTGTACATGCACTAGGCGACACATTAAACTGAACCAATGACTCGACAGAATCCCCTCTACAGGTTTCCTCCCGCTATTAGTGACAGATACCCCTGACATTGCTAATACACGCTTAGGGTACTCAACCTCAATCGGAGATATCCATAATGTATACCAGGCATACCATAGGTTTACAAATACATTTTCAATAACTAGTTTCATGATAAAATACATATTTTCTATAATCCTTTCAAGTTCATGCAATCCATGCAAAACATTTTCACGTATTATATGTTTAATTCAAAATCGATTTTACAAATCATGACATAAATGATTATCATATCAAATCAAAATATTTACACTCACCTATTATTAGCTCACGATAAATTTGATTTCGGGTTCCCTTGTTGTAATACACCTAGACATGACAATATTCTATATTTAGGCGATGTCACAACTAAAACTATTCATATAATCTTTCCATTTGAAAACCTTAACATTTTAACATGAAAAATCCTTCAAATTTACTTTAATGCATTAAACGAATTCATGAACCATTCAAGCTCGTATTGACTAACTCTTCCCTAACTTTTGTACCATCCATTATACCAAGTTTTTGTCACCATAAACATACTCAAACACATACAAAATGATGCCAATTCAAGTCAATCCATAAAACTTACAATCTAGTAACATAGCATGGTTTAACCTTGATACACCTCACTTGACATCCAATGAATTCCTTTGTAAATTTTATTTTATTTACATCATTAACAAAACCTATATAACCATTCAATGCAACTAAACATATCCCAACACAATTGTTCACCATTCCTAGTCTCTTGGTCGAATACATAGCAACTTAATACACTAACTTTTGTTTTGCATTTTAACACCCTAACTTGATATTCTTACACCTTTACATGCATAAAACATACTTAGGTGGATTAAATACAGTTTAGATCATCAAAGCCCTCTATTGGTCGAATGATACATCCCACATAACTCCATGATTCCTTCAAGTTTTCCATGTGAAATCACACTAAATTCACATCACTTTTCATGGCAAGATAGCAAATATTCCAAACAACATCCATTTGAATTTAAATAAAAAATTTACCTATACTAGTAAGCTTATCAATTCTTCTTGAAACCCTAACTTTGCTCTCTCACCAATATGAAGTCTTAATCCTTTGATTTCATGTATAAAAACTCCAATAAAATCACACATATCTCACTTAGAACTTTATTCAAACATTTCACATACAATTCACATTAAAAGTCTATGGAACTTGAATCTTACTAATGAAAACTCACTTGATCTTGTATGATAACCTTCCTAAGCTTGTGCACAACCCTTAGATCACTTGAAATTCACTTAAAATTGCTTGCAAATGGATGAAGAATAGCCGCTACTCTGACTTCTTTTTCTACTCTGTCGAATGGTTCTTCTCTCCTTCTCTCCACTCTTCTTCATTTTTCTAGCAACTTCACACACACACGTGCATGCACGCGTGCACACACACATACACACACACACACACACATATATATATATATATATATATGTATTTATGGTCTTAAATAATTGCCCTCCAAGTTTGTCACTTCTTTACATGCATACCATTTATGAGCTTTTACAAAATTGCTCCCTTTATTTTTATACTTTTACATTTGAAATTTAAAAATTTTCCACATATATTTATCTAGCCTATTAAATCAACTATACCCTTTCTAAAAATATATATATATTTTTAATACCAATACCCCAAATTGATTATCATGCCACTTCTCGCATTCGAATTTGTTTCCGGTCTATTCGAAAATTTTATCGTGATTGAATTTCACATCTGCAAATTCCATCATAATTCGATTTCGTATTTGAACGCTTTGAATTATTTATTGATTCCATAATTGAGGGCAACAATGTACAATACATTTACAACACAAAAATAGGGAGGGTATATTACAATTTCTTTCCTTCTTTAAAAAAATTTTGTGCTCAAAATTTACAAGACTTATCAACATCTACTGAAACATTTGGGGATATTTACGTCACATCTGATCCTTATGCTCCCATATAGCTTCCTCTGCATCATGATTCCTCCATATAACCTCCACTAAGGGAATAACTTTGTTGCACAGAACCTGTTCTCTGCGATCTAAAATCTTAACTGGTTTCTTCTTATAAGTTAGGTTATCCCTTAGTTCTATCGATTGCTCTCTGAGTACATAAGAGGGATCTGGGATGTACTTCCAGAGTATGAATACATGAAATACATTATGAATTCTTTTCAATAGTAGTGGCAGCTTCAACCTGTATGCCACTTGACAGGATCTGAACCAGACCCTCTCTGTGCTCTAGTATAGAGGATCCCGTCGGGTACTTCAACGAACTTTCTAAACCCGACTCGTCAGATTGAAGAAAGCCGAGAAGCGAACCCTTTAACTCACTTAGCCCGTTTACTTGTTTTAACTCAGAAATTTATTTTTCTTCTAAAATAGTTGGGTTGGTGTAAATTTTTCGCATTTTCTCAAAACAGATTTTATAAAAATTTGACAGCGTAATGACTGTAATTTGACCAAAATGTATCTGCAAGGAAAAACACTTCGAACAATATCAAATCACCTCCCAACTTCTTTTGGCCACAAACATACACTTCTTTAATTCAATTCACATCACACGTTTTTCACAAACAATTAATTTCCATAACATGCATGTTACAAATACTTTAGGAATTACACAACAATGCATATATCAAATATATATAGATATATCAAGTGATAAGTGTGCATCATGTGTAAGTATTCAGTTGTATATACATATCAAAAATTTTATTACAAATTTCCAACTATTTAAATCCTTTAGATTTATTATTTACAACGTCAAAAGTGTATTAATTGTTTATGCGATGCATCGAGACGATGCCCACCTAAAGTAATCAATGTAGTGTCTAGGACGCAGAGTCACCTATATAAGCACCTACTACGATAATTAAACTACACAAAGTAAAGAGGTTAGTTCAACGAATAATAATAACATCAAGCTATAAAATTCATCAAGATTTATAACCACACTTATTTATCAAACGTTTTCGATTTAAAAGAAAACATTTCTTTCTAAAACTCTATGTATACCCCTAAGGAACTCAACCATCACGTGGCGATTTTTAACTGATGCCAAACGTGAAGCTACTGGGATCTCTCAACCACTACGATACGGAATTTACTGCGTCACAAACGTAGGGTAAAATGATCTCAACCGGAGCAACTACAATGTAGAGTTTTCTGCATCGCAATTGTAGTGCTGTAACTCTAGGCGACTATGAATGAAATTTACTGTATCGCCACGTAGTGCCAAAGCTATAAATCTAAGTGACTACATGCGGAATTAACTGCGTCACAACGTAGCGCTAAATATTCTAGAAAACTGAACAACTACAGACGGAATTTTCTACGTCATCATGTAGTACTAAATACTCTACAAACTAAGCGACTACGGACGAAATTTTCTACATCGTCACGTAACGCTAAGTCTCATATAATCTAAGGGTATATACATGGGTTTCGAAACGATATTGCTAAGCGCAAAAGCACAAAACCTCTTACTTTTCAAACTTTTAAAAATTTTCTCGATTTCAAACATTTGAAAATCAACTTTGTTTTGATTTCTTCACTTGTGAATTCCATAAGAAACTCACATGCTCAAAACTTGAATTTAGGATTTGGAAATCATTTTCATTTTCCTTTAACAACAATATATACAAGTTTAAAATAGAATTGAAATAGATGCAAGTGAAAGACACTTACCTTGCTCCACACAAGCTTAAATGTCTCAACAAGCCTCTCATGCCTCGTTCGCTTGCTCGTCACCTATATATCATTTCCTTATTATTACTTGCTTAATTACATAGCTTAAAATTTAAAATAACATTTCCAAGACACTTTTCTCTATTAGCAACTCTTTACAATATAACCTTTCCGACTTGTTTCTAACTCAACTGAGACTCTCTAATTCCGATTTCTTCACAAAAGTTTTTAGTTTTAGACCCCTAGGATCATCCTTATATGGTTCGTTTGGTCTCCGGAGGCTTAAAACAAAAGGTTAACGTTTTAATTAACCCGTTTGACTGAAAAAAAATAGTTTAAGAACCAGCAATTTTTTCGCTTCCGTTCTTTTTTCTAGCATCTCCTTATCACATAACTAAGTCACCTATAAAGTTTCATCGAAAAATTCTATCGTTTGCTATGTCAAATCTAGGAAAAACGCCCTGTTTTGAGCACTTTTCGATGCACTTTTTTTGCATCGAACAAGCGACAATGGTTTTTATTTCGTATCTAAGCTACTTTTACATATTTATGATCAACTAAATTCATTCCATGCAATAAAAATTGCATTTACATAATTATTTTACTTATCGACTCTCCAACGGCACTATTTTGGCCATAACTTGTGCAATTTTTATTGGAATCGATCCGTTTCAAAACCTATGGTTTTCTATGACTCCTAGGCATCATTTAAGGTGTAGAACAATCCCATATATGTCAGACTTGTACAAGTTATTTCTATCCCAAGGTTTGAGCTCGGGATTCCCAATTTGCTCAAAACTACTACCATTGAGCTTCTATCCCTTCTACTTATCTTCCTAACCTTATTTATGCTAAAATTTGGGTTCAAAACCATCTAATCTCAGAGGTTTTCCATTGTTCTGCATGTCCATAACACACCCATATACTCATTCTAGAGTAAAACTTTCAAGTTTTTACAAAACTATCTCTCACAAGCTTTTCATCAAACAACTACTCTTCATTAAATATTTTCACATCCATTCTAGTTGTACTAAGGCATAGTTACTACTCAAAACTCATATCACTTAAAGGAAAACACTCATTTTCACACACAAACAAGGCTGACCGAACACTAACACCCTCCATTTCATTTTGCTTCTTCAATTTCTTATCATAACTAAGCATAAAATCAGTTACATGCAGTTTTTATAACCACACAACAGTTCACATGCTTTTCCCATCAACATAATCATATAAACCCTAACATACACTACTAAGCTCTTGAGTTGGATGATTCTTTCAACCTTTGAGCTTGATTTTTAAACACAACAATCACTTCAATCTAACTCAAAACACACTTAAATCAATTAATCACCCAAAACAACCCTTAACTTGGAAAATCATTACTAATTTCACCATAACTCACCTTGATTTCCTTAGCTCTTTCTTGCATGGTTTCCACTTAGATGGCTTTAGTATTTCTTGGGCTAAAATCTGCAAATGGTCCTCTTCCTTTTCATCCCCTACAGTTGACCGAACAACCCCCTTTTTCTTCCTTCACGGCTGCAAGGTTTCGGTTCTGCTTCAACTTACGGCAGCTTTGGTCTCTCACATTTTCAGCTCCCTCTCACCGAATGTCTATCCTCCTCTCATCCATTCATAGACTTAGCTTTATATACTAACACTCACCATTGACTAACTTGCCCTCTAACTATCCTTAAAATAATTTAATTACCATTAGTTATAAAACAACACTTGTGATTGGTCAACAAATTCCATCTATTTAATAATTAACTAAATCTATTAAATTTTTTTGTTCAACTCCAATTAATTACTTTACTTTTTGACTTAATTGTGTCACAACATCATTGGTTCCTTCACTTTCACATAGATTGTGCTTCCTGGATAGTTATCTTCTAGTATATCCCTCAATAATTTATAAACTTTAAATTTTAAATCCTCATTCAACACTAATAAATTTTCAAAAATATTTCATAATTATCCTATTGCCAATTTGATTATACAATACTCTAATTAGGTATCTTAACCTTCAATTTCATGTTTTAAAAAAATTTCAATGGGATTTAAACTCATCAAAACCTATTTATCTCTCAAAAGGGCAATATCGTAACTTTCTTCGGATTGCTTAAAAATTACTTAAATGGTGTTCTTTTTGATCCATTTCTATTTCTTGATAATCATTTTTATTTTCGAACCCTTTCGACCCTTAAAGTCAATATTTTGAAAATTTTTACTATTCATCCAAAAATTTTCGTTCGAAAAATACTATTCATCGAAAACTTACGTTTTCCATCGAATCTCAATTAATGACCCTGAAAAATATAACTAGAGCCAAATTCGATCTTAAACACTAATTTCGGATCTTTTCCAAAAAAATTACTATTTATTTTGGATCCGAACACTTTTCACTGAAAATTTTCATTTCTTCTCGGAATAATACTCAAGGCCTCATGAACGTAATTGAATCCTGAACTAGCTCTTAGTACTCTTTCTGAACTACTTATTCGCCATCCTAACCACATAATAGATTTTCTGAGGACACTAGGATCAGGGTCTATCACCACTGATCCCACTTTGTTGATGATCTTGTGTGGCTCAATATAGCGCGCACTTAACTTATCACGCTTTCCAAATCTGAGTATGCCTTTCCAAGGGGATATCTTAAGGAACATTTTATCTCCAACCTCGAATTCAAGGTCCCTACGACGATTATCTGCATAGCTCTTTTTTCGATCGATTGCTATTTTAAGCTTGTGTCTGATGACTTTAATTTTATTTGCAGTGATTTGGACACGCTTGGGACCTATTAGTTTCCTTTCACTTATCTCATCCCAGCACACTGGAGTTTTGTACTTCCCTCCATAAAGTGCTTCATATGGGGCCATATCAATACTGGTCTGATAATTATTGTTATAGGCGAATTCCATGAGTGGTAAGTGTGTATCCCAACTTTCCCTGAATTCCAGAACACATGCTGTGAGTATATCTTCAAGTGTCTGGATGGTTCTCTTTGATTGTCCGTCTATTTGAGGGTGATTGACAGAACCTGAACCAAACCTTCTCTAGGCTCTTGTCTGGAGGATCTTGTCTGGCACTTCAACGGACTTCCTGAACCGGACTCGTTAGATTAGAGAAATCCGAGAAGCAAACCCCTAACTCTTTTAGCCAGTTTACTTGCTTTAACTTAAAGTATTTATTTTCTTTTGAAATAGTTGGATTGATGTAAATTTTTCGTATTTCTTTGAAAATAGTTTTAATAAAAATTTTGATAACATAACGACTATATTTTTAACATTCCCAAAAATTTACTTGCATAGAAAACACACTTCTAACTATTTTTGATCACCACCTAACTTCTTTTATTCCACAAACATGCAATTCAATCATCATTCACATCTAAATCAATACTATGCAAATTAATGATGTAGAGGTTTCATTTAATGTCATGAAAACTTAATAAATGTACACATAGATATATCAAGTGAACACTGTGCATCATGTGCAAGTGTTCAATTATATATATACATATCAAAATATATACTACAATTTCACAATCATGCAATCCTTTCATCATATTATTTACAATTCCAAATTGTATTCAATGTTTGTGCAATTCATCAACTTGATGCCCACCTAAAAGTGAAATGATGATCTTTAAGCCACATAGTCACTTGCCAAAATCACCTAATAGAATGTACACACTACATAAGAAAACAAACTTGTTAGTTTAACATATAAAGGCAATGTAAATATAATTAGGTAGCTAACCAATTGAAAGCTTGGTTTCAAAATGAGTTTTGCATTACTAGAAATACCATGTGTAACCTCCATTGCTCTATGTCATGTGGCGGTCTTCAACTAACACCAGCCATGACGCTACTGAGATGTCGCAACCACTACGTGCGAAATTTGCTACATCGCATCATAGTGTGAAACGATCTCAACTCTAAGCAACTATAACGTAGAATTTCTACATTGCAATTGTAGTGCTGACTACTTGATAGCCCTTACAATTATGTGCGAAATTTTCTACATCACAACATATTGTAAATAGCTATAAATTTGGGCGACTATAAGCGGAATTTTCTACGTCGCAACATAATGCAAATAACTCTAAAGCTAGATAACTACGTGCAGAATTTTCTACATCGCAACGTAGTGCTAAATATTCTAAACACTGAGAGATTACACATGGCTTTTTAAACTCTTTTGCTTTCTAAGTGCAATAAGCACAAATCACTTATCTTGAAACACTGTCAACTCAACTTTTACATCAAATTTTCTGAAAACAACTTTAGTTTTCAAATCTCATTTCTCAATTTCGAGATAAAGATTTTTACTCGAAATCTAATTTATGTTTGGAAAATCATTTTATGAGTTTATTGAACAATAACAAGTTACAAATTAAATTCAAATTTTAATAACGTAAGCGAAGTACACTTACCTCAATCCGCATATGCTTTAGTCAAGCGTCTCAACCAGCCTCTCGTGCCTCGCTCGCTCGCTTGTCACCTATATATCAATTTCTCATTATACTTTGCTTAAATACATAACTTAAAACTTAATGATAAAGTTTCCAATATGAATTAATCTATTGAAAACCCTTTACACTATAACCTTCCCGACACGATTTTAACTCAACTGAGACTCTCTAATTTTGATTTCTTTGTATGGGTCTTGTATTTATTATCACCTAAGGACTCTCCGGAATGCTTAAAATGGTCACCGGAAACCGAAAAACAAAATTGTTGTTTTTGACTCCCCAAAATCGAGACTAATTTAATCCCCTTCCAAGTGATTTTTTTTGCTCTATTTTCACTCAAATCATCTCCCTAACTCACATTTAAGTCATCTGTAAAACGGATTCAAAAAATTCTAAGTGTTGAAAGTCGAAACCTATGAAAAATGTATATTTTTCAACACTTTTTGATGCACATTTGTGGCATCCAACATGCGACGACTTCCTTTCTTTCATATCTAAGGTTATTTTACTTAATTATGATCAAATACATTCATTTCATGCATTTACATTCATATTTCACATTACAACTTCATACGTGCACTATTTTAGCCATAACTTTCTCAATTTTTATCGGAATCATTCTCTTCCAATTCCTATGGTTTGCTATATCCCCCAAGCATGTTTTGAGGTTGTTCCTAAATAAGCTTGAAGGCTGCAAGTCACTATAGCCCTTTCATCAGGCTCGAGATTCTCAACTTAATTCTATGCTTCTCTTTTGAAAATTCTATCACTTCTACATATTTTACTAGGCGCTAATATGTATTTATATATACTCATTTACATCAAAGTTCAAGGGATTACACATCCCCTCGTACTAACCGAACTCACCCTACTCACACATCACATATCACTTTTTCAATTTTATATGTTAATCTCATTCAAACAATTCATTAAACAACTTACATGCAATTTATTTAACTCTTTACTAGCTTAAATCACAAGTTAGGATTTCTCTCATAAACCCTTACATATCACTTTTGCATCACTACTTATAAATCTAAACTTCCCTTGATCATATTTAGTGTTCTACACCTACTTTAAACTCAAAAACTTCCATCACAATCACACACAATCCATACCAATCACCACACATTTTAACCATTCATTCACATTAATTTAATAGCAAGAAGATGATATCTTACCTTACTTGGGCTTAGGGTTTGGTTATCTAGCTTGTATCTACTTGAAATTTTGATTAGGAGCTTGAATTTGGATGAAAGCAACTCACTTTCTCTTCTTCCTTCCTTATGTCGTCTCTCTCTTGCTCTCTCATCTCTATTTTTTCTTGCAAATCTCGGTTAAGTGTTGGTGACTACCACCAACACTCATATTTATAAGCTTTTAACTTGTTTGATTTATAAAAATGCCCTTAGTTATTTTATTTACTAATAAACATCAATGGTTTTTAAATATTTTGAAAATTTCATTTCTAATTAAATTATTAAATTTACTTAATTAGAGTTTTACAACTTTGCTATCCATTTATATTTATTATTCACTAAATGACCATTTCGCTATTTTTATTCGGTAACTTAGTTTCTAAAGCTTGGAAACGTAAAATCGAATATAGGGGGGGTTACAAAGGCTATGCTGAAGTTCAATTGAGTTCCTAAGACTTTTTGCAAACTGGGCCAAAACCTCAAGGTAAATCTGAGAGATCACGGTCTGAGACAATAGAAACTGGCATACCATGGAGTCAAACTATCTGATCAATGTAGAGCTGCGCTAGCTTGCTTAGGGGGTAGTCACTTCTGATTAGTAGAAAATGGGACTTTGTCAGTCTGTCAACTATCACCCATATCGCATCATGTCCCCTTTGATTGTGCGAAAGCCCTATTATAAAATCCATGGCAATCTTTTCCTATTTCTACTCTAGAATAGAAAGGGATTGTAATAACCTTGCAGGCTTCTGATGCTCTGCTTTTACTTGTTGACAGGTGAAGCATCGGGAAACAAATCTTGCTATCCCTTTCTTCATCCCTTTCCACCAGTAATATTTTTTTAGGGTATGGTACATCTTCATACTACCTGGATGCATAGCATATGCTGAAGAGTAAGCTTCCTCCATAATTTCCTTTTTCATATCCTCTACATCTAGTACACATAAGCGCTGGCCCATCATCACTATACCATCTTCCCTAATTTTGAAATCAGTTCTATGACCATCTTTGATTTCTTTCCTTAGTTTAGCCAATTGGGGATCCTGTTTTTGTTGCTCTCATATCTGATCTATCAAGATGGGGTGGACATAAAAAGTAACCAATAATACCCTTGAGTCTGCCATGTCAAACCCCACTCTGAGAGATCTCAATTCCACTAGAAGTGAAAGGTATACCATCTTCAACTGTACTAGGGAACTCGAGGGTCTCCTGCTTAAGGGCATCGACCACTATATTGACCTTCCTAGGATGGTACTCTATTGTGCAGTCATAATCTTTTATCAACTCTAACCACCTCTATTGCCTCATATTCAGCTCATTCTAAGAGAATAAGTATTGCAGACTTTTATGATCTATGAAGATCCGATAAGGGACACCATACAAGTAATGCCTCCAAATCCTCAACATGAATATAACTGCTGCCAACTCCAAATCATTAGTAGGGTAGTTCTGCTCATGCTTCTTTAGCTATTTGGAAGCATATGCTACGACTTTATCGTTTTACAACATCATATGACCTAAACCCTGTCTCGAGGCATCATTATATACTGTGAAACCATCAGTCCCCGTTGGCAACGTCAATACTGGAGCTGATGTTAATCTCATCTTCAATTCATCAAAGCTCTGTGGGCAGGTATCAGGGTAGTTCTGTCTACGATGAAACCATGAGTAGGGTAGTTCTGCATCAGACCATTCAAATTGTCCTCTTTCCTCATCAACCTAGTTAATGGGGTCTTTATCTTGGAAAACCCCTATACAAACTTCTTGTAGTAGCTTGCCAACCTAAGAAAGCTCCTGACCTCTATAACATTAGTAAGTGGTCTCCAGTTCGTGATAGCTTCTATCTTTTACTGATCCACACTCAATCTTTCAGCTGATATTACATGATCCAAAAAGGCAACTCTGTATAGCCAAAAATAACACTTACTAAACTTTATGTACAATTGGTGCTTTCTCAGTGTCTACAATATTATCCTGAGATGTTTCGCATGCTCCTGATGACTGCCTGAATACATCAGAATGTCATCAATGAACACAATCACGAACTTGTCCAAGTAACCCCGGAAGAACCTATTCATTAGATCCATAAACGTTACTGGGGCATTTGTTAACCCAAAAGGCATGATTAGGAACTTATAATGCCTATACGAAGTTCTGAAAGCAGTTTTCGAAACATCTCCCTCACGAACTTTCAGCTGATGATACCCTGATCTCAGATCAATCTTCGAATACACTCTAGATCCCTATAACTGATCAAACAAGTTATCGATCCTTAGGAGTGGGTATTGATTCTGTATTGTCACCCTGTTCAACTGTCTATAATCAACATACAACCTCAAACTCCCGTCCTTCTTCTTGGCAAACAAAACTGGAACCCCCCATAGAGAATGATTGGGTCTCATGAAACCCTTTTTCAACAGCTCTTCCATCTGTACTTTCATTTCCTTCAACTCTACTGGAGCCATCCTGTCTGGCTCCATTCCTAAAACCAAATCTATCTCCCTGTCTGGTCGTAAACTTAGGAGATCCTTCGGGAAAACATCTAAGAACTCTCTGACCACCAAAATATCTTCTAATTGAACTTTACCCTTTTCCTATTGAACTGTATATGTCAGATACCCCTAATATCCTTTATGGGGCATTCTACTAGCTATCATAGTGGTCACGATACTTGTAAAACCCAAAACCTCGTTCGTCGGAGGGCGAATTATTTTTCAAATGGATCGCGTTCGATCGGAAAAATATAATTCTCGAGTCTAAAATTATTCGGAATATTTATTTTAGAATAATAAAAAAACAATTTTGAGTACGTGGAGATGGATTCGAAATTTTTAAATAATTTCGAAGACGAAATCAAGTAGTAAGCGGATTACTCGGACGGACTGACGGAAATGGATTCGAGTTGGAAATCCAAATAAGAGAATGCATGGAAGAATTTAATAAAATAAATTGGTGAATGATGGACATGTGTCGCTCATGCAAAGAATAAGCAAGGACAAGTGGCATAGTAAGAGTGTGCATGAATGACGCTTGTCAAGCAATTGTAAAAGGTATATTGTAAGCCCTTACCCAGATTTATTATTTTACAGTATTAGAAACCTTCGAATTGAGTTACGGTCGAATCATAGGCCTCCAGTAGTATTATTTAAGGTTGATTATATTTTCGTATCGCAAGTCGGATATCGTTTGACCGACCCCGGTACGAATACAAAGTGATTAGGAAATTCAAACCCAATTAACTTATGATTTTGGTGTGAGTGCTGTGAGTATTACATGGAATGGGCTTGAATAAAAGTCAAAGCCCATGTCACTAGAATTGCACCAATGAATGGATGACAAATTAAAAATTAAATATGAATTATCATAAATTAGTTGTCATGCAATAATGGTTAAATGATTAGTTTTAATTCATGGGTTACCAAAGTGCCCTTTTATGGATAAATTTTATGAGTTGAGTTAGTGGAAATTTTGTGGGAGAATAAAGGGCATTTTAGTCTCATGTAAGTAGCAATAACTGAATATAAGTGATGACCATTTAGAAGACACCTCATTTGATCGGTCAACAAGGAAGAAAAGCAACAAAGTGAGATGAAACAAAAGAAGTTCATGGCAAACAAGGAAAAGGGGACATGATGATGATTTTATAAAAGTTGACCATCTATATATTTATTCAACACTTAGAATATTTTAGATATGAAGCAAGAAGCAAAATCGAGAGTAATAGAGCAAAAAGAAAAGGTGTGGTCGGCAATTGAAGGGGAGAAAGATAAGTGACTTTGTTATCCCATTTCAAGTTTCCAATCCATCTTTCAAGTTGATTCCAAGCCAAGACACCAATCCTAAGTAAGAACTAAGGTGAAATATCATCTTTCTCAACTTTGATGGTAGTTAGATGTATTAATATGTTGATGGATTGAGTTATTTATTATGGAATTGTTGGTGGGATTTTGATGTAGATTTATATTTTGGGAAAATGCATTAAATGACTCATTTCAGCAGCTCAACTCCAAATCTAACCCTTTTGTTTTTGACAGTACAAAATTGATCATGAATAGACAAAAATGCCCTTAATGAAAACGCTCAAGCCGTAGCTCTTTTTCTGTCGATCTTGTGGAACCACTTTTCATCAATCTTGTAATCCACCACCAGCTCCGACTCCCTTCCCTAGGTGTACACGAAGATCTTGCTGTCCACCATGCTTATATCTTCGTCTTCATCTCGACCACCACCATCACTACCCACTGCCTCGCACTCCACGTCGTAGTCCTTCTTGTTGTCCAACTCCTTCAGTTCTTCCTCCTCTGTCCTCATCGCCCTCGTCAGCTCCACTTATTCCTCCTCCATGTCGTAGTCGTCGCCGTCCACATGGCCCTCGTCGGCTCCACTTCTTCCTCCACCATATGGTAGTCACCACCGTCCGCATCGCCGTCGTCGTTGCATGCCAATAGACGGCTTTTCTAGGAAGGCACACAAATGGAGGGGAGCTTAATGGACGAATGAAAGAAAGCCATTTTAGTGCTGTTGAAAGAGCAAGGTTTGCAAGTCTAATACCTTGTGGGTTGTGGCGGATTGGTATATTTTATTGTATTGGCAGTTGTGATTAATGAATTTGTTATTTGAAAGTTAATGGTGATTAATGAATTTGTAATTTGAAAGAATGTGGAAGTTCTTTTATTGGCAGTTGTTATTAGTGAATTTGTAATTTGAGAGTAAGATTTGTAACAAAGGCTAACAATCGCAACTTAGAGGCAAAGTCTTCGTGTGAAGGATAAGAATCCAAATTATTTTTTGTAATGTAACCCAACTGGGTTGGGATTCCCGATCAATCCCAACCTATAGGTTGGGAGTCCTAACCTGGAATGTCTACTTAAAGGTTAGATTCCCAACTTTTAGGTTGGGATTCGAAAGTAGCTATTAAGTCAAGGTTGGGATTCCCAACTTGAAGGTTGGGATTTTCAATCTTGATTTTACATCATATTAGAAATCCCAACCTTCAAGTTGGGATTCCCAACTTAGAAGTTGGGATTCCTAACCCTCTCGACGTCAGACGGGGTCTAGAGTAGGAATCCCAACCTCCTGGTTGAGATTCCCGACTTTCGGGTTAGGAATTCACCTTAAATTCTGTCGGAGGTCGACAAATTCTGACCTTCGGGTTGGGAATTGCAATTAGAAGGTTCAGATTTTCAACTTGAATCCAAACTTTTAGGTTGGGATTCCCTACCTAAAGGTTGGGAATGTCAACCTAGATGTACTATGAATATTAGGATTCTTTACTTCGAGGTTGGGAATCCCAACCTAAAGGTTGGGAAAGGTTAGGATTCCCAACATTTAGGTTGAGATTCTTAATTAGGTTGGGATTTTCAACTATGTTGGGAATCGTAACATTTAATTTGAGAATCTCAACCTCTGGAAATGACACATACCATGTTTTCGAGATCCATTCTAAATTAGTAGTTAACAGATGTTTTTGATGAGGTTGTGGGGGTTAAACCTCCACGGTGGTTTTGGGATTCTCAATTTGTTTGTAAAGTTGACAATATATTGTTTCAATATATAGGCTTGGTGTTTGTCATTGTTGGGGTTTTGGCTATTCATATGATTTTTTGAATTGGTTTCTTTGTGGTGAAATTAGATTTGTTTAGTGTTGGGATAGGGTAAATCATGTTGGCAAGAATATGTGACTTTTATTTAATATCAAGTGATCCATCCTTCTCTTGCAATTGGAACACCAAACTTGATTAATGGAACATGATTATTGGAACATTTATCTTCATAAGATTGCTTAAAAGAGCAACATTCATTGACACAAACACTCCAATAACAATAGCAAGTACACCAACAAGTTTACTAGCAGAGAAACTCACAAACTTACTTCCGACATTTACTGTATATTCAAACTAAAGATGGATTTGCTAGAAACATTTCTAACTGTGACATTATAACAAATATAGTTTTAGAAACAAAACATGAAAGTTCAACCTTAAAATCCTCGAAGAACATCACACTACAATTAAGAAAAGCAGTCCCTTGCCAGTATTTTCTGGTCTCCTTGCCAGCTGTATAGCAGCAGCTGCTGCAGCACCAAATGAAATCCCAACCTGTCAAATGATGATCCTAAAATTAGCATCAAAATTCAAAAAGCCTGCAACAAGAATTTAGATGTTGTGTGATGGCAAAATGAAGTCTAAGACTTTATGCAATCCTAAAATTTTGAACATACCAGCAAACCATCCTTTATAGCAAGCAGCTTAGCAATTTTAATAGCTTCCTCACTTGATACCATTTTTTGAACTTGCAGTGTAAGTTGATGAAAGAAAATATTATGTGCTTCATACGTCATTAAATAAGTGTTGTCACATAAACAAAACATGTCATAGCTTAAACTTTTAATCATTGAATCACCAAAAAAAAAAAAAACAAAATTCTATTACAAAGACTGGCAACTTTTTCTTTAGATACTAATAAGAGAGCACAGTCCTTAAGCACAACTAATTCGCCTAAGTCATCCTGAAGAGAAATGGCCAGAATAAACACAAATAAATGTCTGTAAGTCAGAATAACCTAACCAAAAAGGGAAATAATGCAAGAAAACGGACTCAAATGATGTGTAAGAACCATGTATGCTAGAAATTAACAAAGCCTGCAAGGTCGAAAATTGTTGAAGACTTTAACTCAGTGTAAACAAAAGAAGATCCCCTACAAAGCTCAAATATTTGTCCTCAAATACCATTATCATCACCTTCCATTTATGTTGTAAGGTCTTTGTAATTGCTTGTCCTCAAAATGCAAACGCAAATAGTATTAGAGAAGCAGTAGCTCATAAATTTCATTTGACAAATTGTTTTCAACACTTACCATAATAACTTCATCAAGTTGGTCAACATCAAGAACAGGAGGGATGAAACCCGCACCAATACCCTGGATCAGATGCTTGCCTATTACACGTTGCAGCATGCATTAACGGAAAAAAAAAAAAAAAGATTGTCAAGGATTTTGATCGTCTCTAATATGTATAGGTGACAATCACTTTAAACAACTTTAAGTTAAAGCAATAAAGTCTGGTCTATGTTATCATTTGCTAAAAAATTGAAATAGGATTTCACATTAAAGATAAAACAGGAATGTTGATGGAACCTGTCATTTACAAAAAGAAAGTTATCAAAAAGTAAGACTTTTTGTGGAGTTGTCATATATTCATAGGAATCATTGGCAGTTAGACGCGAAGAGATATCATTGAAACACACCCTAAACAACATGGATGCTCTGACTTCTGCCTTTTGTTGTGCATAACACGGTGTGGATATCAAGCACATGTTAATGTATCTCTACATGACAACTTTAAAATTAAACTAAGAGACTGCAGCCAGTGGTCCTAGCCAACATAAACTTTTGACAGTGAATGACACACAACATGGCAGAACTGCACTTTTTACATAGTATTTTGTAATTTGACTTCCCCAATTATAATTTCTTTACAAATTGATTCTCTAAATGTCAAGGCTGGTTGCACCCCCACGTACACCAAACTGATCTAGATAGAACACTCGAATACTTACTAACTAGTACTCCATGACATTTTCACACGATAACATGCTAAATAACATTTGTCCATGTTGTTGCTCGGAATCTAACATAATTTTGCATGTTGATATATCATTAAAGCAATTAATACCACCATTACATAATGTGCTAATGCAAAGCTCACATTCAAAACCCATTAAATTAGTCAGATGTGCAAGAATGAAAAAGCACGTACATGTGTAATTACTTCAGTAACATCATTATTGATTGTGCAAGTGTCCACCATGGTGCTACTTAATCAAACACCATAAAATATAGGCTATATAGCCAACCTAGCATGTGCCACAACAACAACAGTTGAGTTAGTACTTGCTCAATATCAAGACTTGAATGATATATTGCAACAGAACTAAAAGTAAACACAAGACACATAGAAAGTAAAAAGTAACAAAAAATTTTCAAGCAGACCACCAATTACGGAGACACTACAACAATGCAGATTTCATGAGAAGATAATTAAAAGAGCCAAAATATCTCAAAGCACAAGCATCAAACATATAAGAAGGCACAAAACAAACAAGTAGCAATCTCAAAAAACTTGTATGTCTTCAGTAAGGAATTCACATAAACAAAGCCAAAGTTGAGAACTTTACAGTACCTAGTACCAATTCCAATGAAAACTTCAAGCAGCCAATACTGGAAAACACTAATTCTGTAGTATTAATAAACAAGCATCACAAAATGCATAACATTTCCAGTAAAGTTCAACAACCCATTAGCGAAAATCACCCGACAAGCAATTTGAGTCCTAGTAGAACATCCCCCACAAAGAGTACGAGAATAATATTCTTACTGTGGGGTTTGTGGTTGACTGTCACACCTCTCACTATGCTTCTATTTTTTGCTTCATCATCCTTCAACTTCTTCCTTCTTCTTCCTTCAACTTCGTCTTGCTTCTTCTGTCAATTTCGGGTTTCTAATGGAGAGAGCAATGGAACGTAGGTCAGTGGAGGAGAGCTAAAGTCGACAATGAGAGCTACACGGTGGATGGATGGAGGAGGGATGAGAATGTCGGTGGGCTAGGGATTTTAGAGAGGGAATGAGAGAAAAAAGTTTGAAAGGGAAAAAGTTACCTTGACTGATATTTGGGTGAGTCAAAAAACCTTTTTGTCACATAGAAAAACTGTGGGTTAGTGGTAATTTGCTGTACTATTTAGGATATTTTTGTCCAAAAAAAGTCACGCTGCAAAGAGAAAAATTAAATGAGTTATTATTCAAAAGGGACTTGAAAAAAAGGTCAGTTTTCATTAAAACCCTTATATTTTAGTGATGGATATGTGTTATGGACACTTAGATGATAAGTTAGAGAGCATGAAGTCATAGTTAGGATTTATATGGGAGAAACCTTAAGTAGAGATGTAACATGCTGTTTTGGTATCCAAATAATTTATTAAATGTTGATTATTAATTAAGGGATGATGTAATAAATTATCCGTCCAAAAATCCTCGTTCGTCGGAGAGTGAATTATTTTTTTCGATGGATCGCGTTTTCGGTCGGAAAAATATTATTCTCAGGTTCGAAAATATTTGAAATAATTATTTTAGAGGAATAAAAAAATAATTTCGAGAGCGGGAAGACGGATTCGAAATGTAAAAATAATTCCAAGTGTGCGGAATCGAAATCAAGTTGAGGTTCCGAATATGGAATTGAGTCATAATAGCATTTTTGGATGGACTGGAAACGAATTTAAATTCGGAACCAGAAGAGGAGAATGCATGGAAAATGATAGGTGGAATGAATATATGCATGTGTGCCACGTGTAAGGCATGCGAGGTATGTTTGTGACAAGTGTTGTGCTAGCATGAGAAATAAGTGACAAATGTTAAAAAAAATAGAAAGCATATATAATGGAAAATCAATTAAACAAATGAAAGGAAGAAAGCAAGCAAGATAAAGGATACTTGAGCAAGAGAAAGATAGAGCTGACCGAGAGCTTGCTTTCATTTTGTCTAAAGACCATCCTAAGACAAGAGAGAGATTGAGAAAAGGAGAGCCAACACCAAGACAAAACCGAGAGCATCAAAGCCCATTCGGTCATCATGTTTCTTCAGATTAAATCTGAACGTGTGATGTGAGAGAGACCGAGAGTGTGAATGAAGGAAGAGGCAGATCTGTGCGTGCTACTCGTGGGAGAAGAGAGACCAGAGAGGAGATTTGAAGTAAAGTGACCTAGTAACAGATCCGAGCCAAGAAACCGTGCATGCAAGCAGAGGAAGTTGCTGCCTTGCTGCTGTGCTGTTGTTGTCATCGTGAGCTGCTGGCGGCAAGAGGAGCTGTTGGCGTGAGGAGGCTGTATTGCTGCTGTCATCGTCCTCAGGTGCTGCCGTGGTCTGGTAAGGTGCTGGTGCTAACCAAGTGCTGTCTTGCTACCATGAACTGAACCATGAACTGAAGAGCTGAAGATGAGCGAATATGATCATGCATGCAGCAAGGAGAGGTCAGACCGTGAGCTGAAGTGCTGCCGTTGCTGGCCGTGTTAACTGCCGTGACCTGTTCTGAGAGGAGCTGCTGCTGCCATGGACGGGAGCTGCTGCTGTAAGCCC
>CM041014.1:26565924-26675353 GCA_022984855.1 Dimocarpus longan
AGAAAAATAGATTATGTTTAATTAAAAATGTTTTTGAAAAATTTATATCCACTCACTAGGCATAAGGCTCACTCTTTTATAAAATCATTTTTTAGGTATTCTACGTATGTTCGTGCAAATTGCTGTGTATCACGAGGAGGGCCACATGATGATAAAAAAATTTTGCTTCAGTGTATATTATTTTTAATTAATCAGATTTCAATAAGTATGTTTTAGAATATTTTTACAGTTTTACAAATTTTCATATGAGGATTTTAGCTTGTTTAATTTATATTTCAATCAAAGTGATCATCAGAATTACGATGGTTATTTAAAAACATTTTCAGTCAATCCAAATTTTAATCAAGAAAGCTCCAGTTTTCACAGGATCCTCCTGGACTCGAGATAGGAGTTGGGTCGGGTCCTGTCACATTTGGTTAGATTTTTATGAAAAAATAAGTGGTAGAAAATGTGATTAAGTAGATATAATTTGGGCCATGCATGAGTATATATATGTGTGTGTGTGTAGTTATATGTGATAAAAAGTCATTCCATTCATTTTTTTTTAAGCTTGGCCGAACACTCCTCTAGAAGAAGAAAGAAAAATCAAAGGAAAGTGAGAAGAAAGAAGGAAGAAGAGGTGAAGAAAATCAAGGAGACTTAGAGAAGGAATTGTGGTAAAAAACTAGGTCTAAGTTAGAATCAATTTTCGTAGTTTAGTTCTTATAGATCCTAAATAAGTTTTGATGTTATTTTAGGTAAAAAGGGTTCCAAGGAGAAGATAAGTGCAAGAGAATTTTCATAGGGCTTGGGAGTAACCTAGTGAGTGGATACTTTCTCTTATCTTGATTTATGAAAGTGTTTTTGTAATGTTCAAATTTTATTTAGTTTTGAGAATTACATATGTTTTGTGATTTATAAATTTTGAAGTATGTTATAATACTTTTGAAGAATGTTTTGAAAATTTAAAGCTTGTTTTATGAATTGAAAATATTTTATACGTTCAGTTTATAAGGCCAGCACGAGAAATTTTAAAGATTTTTGACTTGTTTAGGTTAGGTTTCGATCAAAGGGATTATCAGAATTTTAAAGATTATTTCCAAAGATTTTTAATAAATCCAAATTTTAGTCAAGAAGAACCCAATTTTTATAGGATCCTCTCGGACTTGAAATAGGACTCGGGTCGGGTCTTGTCATGATTACAACTAAATATGTATGATTATAATTAGTAAATATGATCATATCACATATAACAAATTACAACCACATGTTTTAGAATGTAATAACGTATTTTTTTTTGTCAAATGTATGCATACCCAAGTGTACTATAAGGATATATATATATATATCAACAGTGGTGTTTATATAAAGAACAAATTACAATTTAGCTATTCAGTTGAAACATAATTACAAACAAAACTAACTTTTTACTTTTATTATAATAAACTCACCTACTATTAGCCAATCTTGATTAGAGTTAATAGATTGAGAAGTAAAATTGTCTTTTTATATTATTTACATCATTTTTTATTTTTCTTTTAAAATTAATTATTTTAATTAGATCTCTCTCTCTCTCTCTTTACTCTTCCCTACCAGCCACAGACCGTGTCTCTCTTGTTTTTCTTCATCTTTCTTCATCTTCTCTTCTCTTTCTTCTTCTTCTTCTCTTTACCTTCGAATCTAGATTCATCTAGGTGGAATCAAACTCAAGGACCCAGAGATGTCTCTAGGTTCGTATCAAACCCAGATTTCATCTAGGTTTGTTCAATAAAACCTAGATTTCATCTGGGTTCTAGAATAAACCTAGATGCATCTAGGTTCATTTCAGAACCCAGATTCATCCGGGTTCTGAAACGAACCAAAATGAATGGGTTTTATCTAGGTTCGTTCCAAAACCCAGATAAATCTGGGTTCCTCCATAACCCAGATTCATTTGGGTTCTAGAACAAACCTAGACAAATTTTCATCTGGGTTCATTTCAAAACCCGGATGAATCTGGGTGGTCCTTGATATTTTTTCAATGTTTTTTTTTTTTGTGTGTGTTTTTTTTTTTTAAAAATGATTTGGTTATTTTTTATGTTTTTATGAAACAAAAGACAAAATTATAATATGCCGGTGGATGATGTCGCGGCCATAAGAAACAAAAGAAAGAAAAATATATATATAAAGACAAAATTATAATATGCCGGTGGATGATGTCGCGGCCATAAGAAACAAAAGAAAGAAAAAATATATATATATATAATATAATTGACTAATGAAGGATGAGGGTGTATAGCACGTTGCAAGAAACAAAGATAAATATATATATATATATAGTGGACTGATGATGGAACAAATAAAACATTGAGAAGATGCGACCAAAGATGATATGACTAGAAAACAAAATAACTAGATTGCTACTACAAGATGACGTGAACAGAGCAAAAGAAATAATAATAATAATAATAATAATAATAAATCAGACCAATAATAAAAAAACAGTTGCAAGACACAAAACAAAATTGATATATCAAACCTGATTTAATACCCAAAGCTTTTATACCAACTGATGCGAACTCCGTATATAAAGATACGACACCCACGATAAAATTGAAATACAATCCCAAGAAAAATTAAAACAAGTTTATAAAAAAAAAAAAAATTTAACTCATTGATTATATATCAATCAAGAACTAAAATTGTAAAGAACTTTGACCCAATGATTAGAACTCAATCAAGAACCAAAGTTATAAAAGAAGGATATTGACGCCACTCCCAAGACATAGATGAGAAAGTGGGAGATAAGTCATGGTTTAATCACCACATGCATAACTTGATAAGATCACATATTCATGTAAGAACAGAGGAAAAAATTCTCTCTCTCAATTAACAATAAGTGGCTGCATCTTTATTCCTCTTTCTCTTTTTTAGCTTAGGGTTACAATGCTTTTTATAGATAAGAAATAGAACATAACATCAAACCCTAGTCTCCTAACAATTGAGCCCACTAAACACACTCATGGGTTTAAAATAATTAAATATAGGCTTAAGTTAATTAAATGTTTCAGCCCAATACATAAACTAAGACCCAATATGAAATTAAATGAACTAACTTAATTTAAAAACTCATTACAATTAAAATAAACTCAGTCCAAATTATTTAAAGCCCAAATAACTCCAATAAGTCTCTAATAAAGCCCAATTAACTCTATTTTGCCTTCAATTGTCTTCTGTTATCACCCAAAGCCTTCAAGATTGGTGTTTTTGAACTTGAACAATGTTTTAAAACCTTGGTGACTCCTCCGAATCGTCCAAATTTGCATACTTCCTTGGATCCTATCAGACGGTTCCTTATGAAGAACAAGGCTAAGGACATGAGCTGGGAGTAAGAATTACGGGTCAATTGAAAGGGGCTGAGTCCCAGCCTATTCAAAAAGTTGATGAGGTAGGCAGGGACTGGAAACCTTAGCCCGTGCCAAGTGCTGACGGCCACGAACCCAAGGGAGGATAAGTTGTGTGATTGCCAAGTGATGGCAGTATGATGCAGCAACCTTTGGGAAGATCATATTCCAAAGTAATCCCCTCCCAACTCATCATATTTCAACTTTGAGGCGTAGTGGATAAACATTTCGCAAGCTTGTCGTTCAACGACCTGGCAAACTATAATGGCATCGGCTCGAGCTTTGAACTCTCCAGTGACCTCACCATTAAGAAAGGTCGCCTCATTGACAGTATGAACTACCCTTGAGTCACGTTCCTCTGAGTTGGGAGTATCACCATCTCCCACCCTATATGGTTGGCGTCTACGACCTGAAGACATCTACACATAAAAGGGAACAGTTAGGCCGTTATATGCTAACCACGCCTAAATGATCTAACGCTCCTATATTCTAACGAGGAACTTCTCTGTCTACAGGTCACAAATGTCATACAAATCACTAAAGCCTTGAAGGCGTGACCTACAAGCTAACGACATTGAGCTGATGTCTTTTCCTATAGTTCGCATGCATGACATTATAAACAACAAACAGTTCGTAAAAAACAAGCCAACAAGATCAAATCGAAAGGAAATGAAAAGTCACAACTACAAACAAACACATAACATCAAGAATACGAAATATTCAAGGTAGATTCGGAAAAGCAAAATGCATAACACATACAAAAAACGGAATCAAAAAGTCAAAATTGGTTGTGAGGACTCACCGTAAATGCAGTAAAACCTAGTAGCTTGAGACTAAAGACGCGGATCTGTAGTGATTTTGAGAATGACAATGGTTGACTAGAACGAGAGAAGAAGAAGAACTCGGCGGTGTCTCGTGTCTGAAAATGACAAGAATAAGAGGAAAGAGAATATATATGCAGATGAGCAAGACCCTAACCGTTAGATTTGAGGGCTAGGTAACCGCCTTCAATCTCACGGTGCAGCGTGAGTTAGGGATTTTGTCATCATGGGCTATCAGTTGAGATATGTGCATATTAAATGCACATAAAACAAGACTTGCAAATAGTACAATTGCCCAGGAAGTTGCCACGAGTCAAGTGATGGAGTAAAAGTTGAAAATGCAGGGAGTTGCCACGGTCATGACACATCAGCTTTCACCAGCAAGCTTGAGCTTCCAGTCCGTAGATCACATTGAGAGCTGAGGGGTTGATGTTGTAGGTATGTTTAGGGCTACATAAATGGTTGGTGAAAGTCCAACGAACCGATCCAGTGAATCGATTCAACAGACAAAAGCTTAGTTTACAACTCACAGAAGTGAGTTCTCAGATCATATGACGTCCAGCTAGTAGGGACGAGCTTCCAGTTCGTTTATTGCAGCTCTTAGGTCGTTGGTCAAACATATTCACAATTACTTAATACCTAACTCCAAGTCACCCAGAATGAGGTTCAGCTCGTGGTTTGAAGTACACGTTAAAGGAATTTTTCTAGAAAAGCACCAGATTAAATTGAAAAGGAGTCAACTACTAGAATTACAAGTAAAATCAAACTCCTGATTCGATGGAATCAAATAATCTTTAAAATTGTGGACACGATTTTGGAAGTGTAATTAATGTTAAATTATTTTCTATTTACATTGTACTCAAATTGTAACGTGCTATAAATAAGGGTTCAAAGCTCATTGTAATACACATATATAATTAATAGCATACTGTGAATTTGCCAAAATAACCAGAGAAACAGTTGTGGATGTAGGCATTTTTTTGGGCCGAACCACATAAAAATCCTGTGCATACCTGTTCTTCCTCTTGTCTCTCTTCTGTTTTGGTTTTATTTTGCTTCATTTGCAATATTGGGTGAAAAACCTGGGTCGATCAGATTCTGATGTCGACAAAAATTTTATCAAAAAGAGAGTACTCTTTTGACGGGACCCTTCCCGAATCTATATTTTGGATCTGTGAAGTATCCCGTAGCACTCCTACAGAACTCCAACTAAACCTAACTTTGATTCGAAGAAACTCCGTCGGGGCAACGTGACTTACTTAAAACTGATTTATTAAATTTCTAATAAAAATGCGGCAGCATGTCAGCTGTATATTCGACTATGCCACCCTACAGATTTAAAAGTAATTTAAAAAAAAATACTTCTATAGCACACAAATCTCAACTGCCAAGGGTCTCCGGCCCTTACTCAAAATCAACTCCAACACACAATAATTATATTTGCAAAAATTAATGGAAAACTAGGATTTTCTTTTCAAAAACACTTTCGTAAAACGTGCATCCAACATCTGGTATTTATACTATAATTTACATACAACACATGCATGTGACAAAAGATGAGCTATACAATGGAATGTAGTCGTCCGTCAGTCAACCTACACGTCGGTCTGAGCCTCGTCAACTGGATGACTCACTCCTGCACCTGAGAGAAAATTTTAGGAAATACATAGCAAACAAACGGTGAGTATAACTCAGTGAGATAAATAATAAACAGATTTATAAACTAAAGTATTTTTCTAAAATGCTTTTTATTCCTTTCGATTAAAACTATTTCTGAAATTCATTTTGAATTTCTTTCTAAAACTTTATCATTTCTCGCTTTGATGGTAACCCAAGGAAACTACTCCTGTCGTGGCCGCATAAATCTCTAGTTAAACCACTAGGAATTAGGGAATCTACCCTGTGTAGTTACCGATGTGTGACTCTGGGCATGCGCTACCGCTACACAATCGGTTTAAACTACACTACCCTATATGTGCAGAGGGTCACTCAACTGACTACCTCTCTCAGTTAGTAACTCTCTCATATCTACCATACACGCATAGAATATTCTATTGGGTACTCAACTAGGGCTAGGGTAAACCATCGGCGTAAGAAAATACTTTTTCCAGATATTCTCAAATAATCTAGTTTTTAAGGCAAAAAGCCTAAAAACTTTAAAGTCTCATAATTTCTTTACATAAATATATATTTACTTTAACAATTCATATAATAGGATCCAACTATATTAAAATATATAAATTAATTATATAATGAAGTAAATGTATATAACATTAACATAAGCTTTAAACAAACTAAGCTTGAGGAAAAATAGATTTCTACTCACAAAGCGCTTCCCGATCGCTAACTTCTAATTCAATGAACTCTCTTCACCTCTTACACGTCTCGGTGTAAGTAAAAAACTTTCAATTCACCTAACATTTAAATCACCAACTTATTTACTATCAAATTGAAAGAAAATAAAAAAAAAGAGGACAGCTTGCACATTATTTATTCATACTATTACTTTTGAGTGTTACCCGCATGCCATGAAATGAAATTTATCAACTATGACTTAATCATACTCAAATACACATGCAAGCACATACTTAGGACCTTAAAATCAACTTAAAATAACACAAATGCAACCACATATGCAGCTGTCCTTTACTTTTGTCGAAAGCGCACATATAACTCTTTTCTTGATTTTCTTTCGGTTCCAACTCGGAATCACATTTCATCATGCACTTATATACTTAATAATTAATTAATTCTCATTTAACTAAATAAAATACAACCTTTACACATATACATACATACTGCCTAAACAGATAACACCACACAAAAACCCATTCTTTTCCATTAGATTCACGGCAATCACACACATACCTCAAATTCTTCATAACAATCTTCCCCAATTAAGATTTTCAAGAAATACAACCAATTAATCTTAACATAACTTACTTGTCTAAGAGTTTAACAGCTGGTCATGGATTCCCACAGCAGTCCAAAACTTCCATTTTTCGAATTTAACTTGAGCTACCACAAGAAAACCAACAACAACATGAAATGGACAGCTCACAACTCAAGAAAACATCTCACAAGAGTTCCAGCTGTTTCTCTTACCTACTGTTCATCATCTTCTTCACGCCTACCCCTACATTTTTCCTTCATCTGTTGGCTTCATGTGGCTGCTTTCATCTTAGCCATTGCTTGCTTTAGCTGACCCGAATCTGTCCCCTTTCATAAGGTCTGCAGGACGCCTTCACCAGCCCGTCGCAACTTCAGCTCATCTTCATGTTCTGGTCAGCTTCTTCACGCCCAGATCTGGTTTTCTTGCACTGAAATCAGCTGCTACTTAGCTTCTTCAAGCCTTCATCTGACCGAGATAACACCCCTTAGATGATCGGTCTTCTTGCTTCTTCACTTGGCTGCCGAGAGAGATGAGATTGCCGAGTGAGGAGGTCTTCGGTTCAGCTGTCAAGTCTATTTTACGGGTCTGTTTTGAGTGAGATTTCTGTTCCAGATCTGAGCTGAGATAAAATCCAATTAATCTCTTAACAAATTTCCCAAATAGCCCTCATCTTTTCTCAATTATGTCAGTTTAACTTTCAACCAAAGTTTTACATGTTTACCCCTCTTTTACTAACATTTTTATTATTCTCACTTATTCTTTTCCAATCATGTCCCTACTAATTTTTAACTTATAATTAACATTCCCTAATAACCTCTTTTAATCCTCCTAAATTTATATTACTCATAAAAATTTTATCTCATAAAAATAAATATGCTAAATCCGTCAATTTCCATAACAATTGTAATATCGATAATATTAACCATTATTCCTCTCAATAATATTTCTAAAATATTCCATACTTATCAATTCATCAAATTAACCTCATAAACATTTAATTAGACCTAGAATTATTCACTTGCATCACATATATAAAAATATCTCACAACGGTGGAATATTTAAAATATACGATTGCATTTAACGTATTTATCTATATATATAAATCCCTAAGCATGAAGGACTCGGTGTTAACATCTTTAATTTTCTAATGACATATAATTTTGTTTATTGTATACACAAAATAAATGAAAATTGATCCGGAATTAATTCAAGGAATGGATGAACTAGTAATTGGGGCTCTAGAACTGGAGATGGAGAAACAAGAGATGTACTTGAACAAATCTAGAATACTCTGAGGAATCAATAGCTTCAACTTGTTGCTCAAGTAATCACAAACTCTCTCCAATGATTTCTTTATAAATAGATAGAAAAATATGAAAGTGGAAAGATTCCTATAGGAATCAAAGAGAAATAGTATAGCATAATTTTGTTCCTACTTTCCTTGCTTTTGATCATGAGCAGGATAGTTGCTGCAAATGCCGCCATCATCATGCACACGGACAAGAAGAGAAAGGCGAAACCTATCATCAATTTATCAAGAAGAGAGTGCTTAAAGTCTTACAATCTAAATGGTGATGAGAGAATGGTGATAAATATACCTACAGAGGCCAAAGACAATGTGAGAGAGAGAATGTCTGTTACGGTGAAAACAACAAAGAAAGGATGATTGGTGAGAACATGTTTACTAGTGCTCTCATTTGAACCACCTCTACTATGTATATGGCAGCAAAGGCAACGGTGGCGATGAGAACTGCCACCACTGTGTGTGACGAGACTTTTCCCGAATCCCTACTTTGGATCCGTGAAGTATCTCGTAGCACTCCGACAGAGCTCCAACGAACCCTAGCTTGGCCTACAGAAATTCTGCCGGAGCACCGGGACTCACTTTAAACTTCTTTTTACAAAATATTTATTAGGGGGCAAGGGTAAAAATTTTTCGCTTTCCTAATGAAAATCCGGCAGCAAGCCTGGTTGTTTATTAAGATATGCCACCCTATAAGTTCAAAGCAATTTAAAAACACTTTTATGGAAAACAATTCTCAACTACTAGGGGCCTCTAGCCCTCATCCACAATCAACTACAACATGAATATATATAAAATTTCAAACTTTTATGGAAACTCAATTTTCTGAATTAAAACATTTTCATAAAACGTGCATCCAACTACTAATATGTAAACTCTATTTAAACTTATTTTAAATATACATCATTTACACCATACTCATATACAACACATGCATGATTAGAAGTGTGAGCTATACAATAACAAATAGTTGTCCGTCACTCGATTTGCGTGTCGGTCTGAGCCTCGTCTGCTTGACGATATACTCCTTGATAAACCCTGATCCTAGTGTCATCGGAAAATCCATTTCGTGATTAGGACAGTGGATAAACGGTCCAGAAAGAATACTAAGGGCTAGTCCAGGATTCAATTATGTTTATGAGGCCCTCAGTATCATTTCGGGAAGATATGAGAATTTTCAGTAAATAGTATCCGGATCTGAAATGAATAGTATTTTTTCAAAAAAAAAAAAATAAACAAACAATCGAAATTAGTGTTTAAGATCGAATTTGGACTCGATTATATTGTCCAGGGTCATGAATTGAGATTTGGTGGGAAATAAAAGCTTTCGGGAAATAGTGTTTTTTCGAACGAAAATTTCTGGATGAATAGTAGAATTTTCGAAAATAGACCTTAAGGGTCGAAAAGGTCCGAAAATAGCAGAAGATTATAGAGAAACAGAAATGAATCAAAAAGAAGATAATTTAAGTCAGTTTTAAGCGATCCCAAGACAGTTATGATATTACCCTTTTGAGAGATTAATAGGTTTTAATGAGTTTAAACCCAATTAAAATTTGTTTCGAAACATGGGATTTAAGATTAAGATATCCTATTTGAGTATTGTATGATCAATTTGGCGATAGGACAATCATGAAATATTTTTGAAATATTTTTGTGTTGAATGAGGATAAAAATTTAAGTTAATAAATTATTGAAGGATATACTAGAAGATAACTATCCAAGAAGCATATTCCATGTGTTCATGTGAGGACCAATGGTATTGTGGCACATTTAAAGTCAAAAAGTAGGATGATAAGTTAAAATTAAATTAAAAGTTGAGTGATTGGTTAGTGAAATAATTAGTTGATAGATGGACCAATTAAATGTTTTAAATTTTCAACTAATGGCATTTTAGTGATTTTTAAGTTAGTTGAAGGCCAATTTAGACATTTGGAAGTGTTAATATATATAAGCCAAGTGCAAGAGAGGATGGGAGGTGTGTTTGCTCGGTCAAAGCAGGCTGAACCCATGAAAACAAAAGCTGAAATCGTGAAGTGCTGAAGTATAGAGCTATCTGCATAGTTTTAAGGGAATCGCCAAATCTCCTTCATCCACCGTTTGATCGAGCTAAACTTTGTACGGTATGTTAAACACACATGGTTCTTAATTCTGAATGGTTTGATTTTCAATTGGGGTTGTTTAGAGTGAGTTATGGCTTTCGAAACAGGGCTGGCTGGATAACAGGGCACAACCAGGACAATCTTGCTTATTGAGCCATATCTCATTCGTTAACTGTTGGATTGACCTCAAATTTGGTCTGGAGATTCGTCAGAAGTAGTCTACCAATCGGAACGGTGGGATCCCAAAAAATCGTTTTCTGTAGAGAGAAAGCAATCCGTGACCAGTACCTTTAGGTTTGTGATATTATCCTTTCTATTTTGTTTAAAGTTTGAGGTTGTTTGATGAGATTTTGTGGTGATTTCGTGACCTGCATACATGTTGGTGTTTGGGTGTTATTTTTGAGTCCAAATCATGTTTAATCCATGAGTTTAGCTTAGAAATAGAAAGGAAATCAAGGGGAATAAAATTGACATTAAAACTAGTGTGTTTGGTGATGATTGTAAAACCCAAAACCGCGTTCGTCGGAGGGCGAAATATTTTTCCGATGGATCGCATCCGATCGGAAAAATATAAATATCGAGTCCGAAAATAATTGGAATAATTATTTTCAATTTAGAGAAATAAATTCGAGTTCGTGAGACGGATTCAAGATTTATTAAATAATTCCGAGAGTAGAAACCGAGAGTTAATCAAAAGTGATTAAAAGCGGATTCCAGGATGGACGGAAACGAAAACGGAATCCGAGCATGGAATTTAAGAAGCAAGAATGCATGAAAGCAAATGAAGTTATTGCATGTTGTGACACATGTCACACATGCAAGAGAGGAGTTATTATTTATTAATATTGTGATTGAAAAAGAAGAAAACAATATTATGGCATTCTCGGTCACCACAATCAAATAAAGAGAAGTTATCATTCGGTCAACATTTTTTATTCCTTTCAAAAAACGAATCCAAGCATCTGTCATCTTCTTCTTCTTCAAGCTCAAAACAGAAACTGAAAATTAGAAGAATGGCTTGTGAGTGGAAGAAGAGAAGTTGAGAGAGAGCAGACCTGAGGTAAAGCACATCTGAAGAAGAAGAACAGATCTAGGAACTTCAGCCCGTGCATGCATTCAAGAGAAGACCGTGAGCTGCTGTTTTTCAGGCCAAGTTGATGCAAGAGCTGGCTGAGAGCAGATCTGGAAGCAAGGAGGACGTGAGCTGCTACCGGCGAAGGGAAGGTGCTGTCGTCCTTGCTGCTGGCGTGAAGAGCTGATGGCGTGAGTTGTCCAGTTGCTGCTGTGTTGTCACCGTGAATCAAGTGCTGAAGCCGTGCTTGAGCTGCTGCCGTCGCTGCCTTGTGCTGGCGTGAAGCTGTCAAAGTCAGCTGCCGTGCTGCCAAGTGCTGTCGCAAGGTGCTGTCGAGCTACTGCTGTTGGGCGTGAAGGTGAGCTGCTGTCAGGCCTGAGGAGCGTGCTGCCGTGCTGCCTTTGCTGTCTGGACGTGAAGGTTGCTGCTGTCTGGACGTGAAGGCTGCTGCTGTTAAGCATGAGCTGAAACTGTCTTGCTGCCGTTGCTGTCTAGTGCTGCGTGAGCTGAAGTAGGTGCTGTCACCGTTGAGGAAGCTGCTGCTGTCGCGAAGTTGCTGCTGTCGCGAAGCTGCTGTTGCTGGCGCTGCCTTTGCTGTGTGCTGTCGTCGCTGTTAAACAAGGTGCTGTTAGCGTGAGCTGCTGCCGGCGAAGGGAAGCTGCTGTCACATTGCTGTCGCCGTGCTGTCTTGCTGCCGATTTCTGCTGTGTGCTGTCTTCGTAAGTTGCTGCTGTCAAGTTTATTCAAGTGCATCATTTCAGAGCTGAAAGGAAGCAGAAGGAAGCGAAGTCAGTGGCTGGTGGAAGAGACAGCTTGCTGTCACGAGAGTTTCATCGCCGTTCGGAAGCCGTTTCGAAGCGGTGAACAGCTCGCTTCTTGGGTAAGTGCCGCCCATTCCATTTTGAAAGTGTTTTGAGTAATTAGTAATGTGAATATATGAATTGAGTTGAGATAAATGATGATATTATGCTTGGGACTAGGATTGGGAACCTCGTTAATGCGGAGGTTCGTTCGTTTTGTTGTTTCGGTTGGTTTGAATAATTTGGTAAACAATCGTATTCGTTGAGTTTTATATATGGGCTGATATGAGAAGAATAAGGGCTGTTAGAATATGTTTTTGGTTTCGCGTTTGTGGTCGTGGAAATAGATAATATTAGAGTGTTTTAAAGTATCGGATATTCGTTCGGTTATTTAGAAATCGTTTCCGAGCGTTTCGGTTGAATTTTTCCACGAATGCGAGCGTTGTTAGTTTATGATTTTCGTTGTCGATTATAAAAAGATTGTGAATGTTATCTCGCTGCCCCAAGATTGTTATTAAGCCCGTTAAAGTGTTTAAGTTGAAGTTAGGATAGTTCGAGTTTTAATAGAGTTAATCGGATAGTTTTGTTTCGCGAAAAATCGATAAATCGCGATAGCTAGTAAAATCCACACTTTACTAAAACAGATTGCATTCATAAAATAGAATGTATGAAAACTTTTAAAAATCCACACTCACTACTTGCTTCCAAAATACTTATCATCGCTTCCCGCTACGGCTCTCGTTCGGTTTTCGATTCACCTACAATTGATTTCGATTGAGATGTCGTTAAAACATAACTCGTGCGTAACTAAACTTTAGGCCATAAGAGGATTTATAAACACAATAATTCAAATGACTATCCTCACGTGAAAACAAAATGGATAACTCATATTCGCACGCGAAAACTATTTCAAACCGATTCGATATCGTGACTTAAAACATTCGAAACTCTACGGTTATAAAACTGACAACTATGCCATTCGAATCTAATGTAACATTATCAAAATCAGATTATAATGAATTCACTAAACAAAAGATTCGAAATTAAACAACGAACTTAAAGCTTACGCGATTTTACTAGCTATCGCGATTTATCGATTTTTCGCGAAACAAAACTATCCGATTAACTCTATTAAAACTCGAACTATCCTAACTTCAACTTAAACACTTTTACGGGCTCAATAACAACCTCAGGGCAGCGAGATAACATTCACAATCCTTTTATGATCGACAACGAAAATCACAACTAACAACGTTTCGCCTTCGCGGAAAAATTCAACCGAAACGTTCGGAAACGATTTCTAAAAATCCGAACGATTACCCGATACTTTAAAACACTCTAATACTATCTATTTTCCACGACCACAAACGCGAAACCAAAAACATATTTCAACAGCCCCTACACATCTCATAACAGCCCATAAATGAAATGCAACGAGCACGATCGATGATAAAAACACAATCCAAAACATCAACAAGCGAACCTCCGCACTAACGAGGTTCCCAATCCTAGTCCCAAGCATAATATCATCATTTATCTCTACTCTATTCTCAAAATCACATTACTAATTACTAAACATCTCAATAACGGAAATGGGGCAGCACTTACCTTACTATTTTCGCTTCGAACAACTTCCGAACGGCGACGAAACTCTCGCACTTTCTCGGCAGCAAGCTGCCCCTTTGGATGATGCTTCGCTTCAGATCTGAAATGAATTCTTGGCCTGACTTAACAACTCGGCAGCAGCTTGGATAGCTCACGGCTGGACAGTTCACGGCAGCTTGCGATGACAGCACCTCACTCCAGCAGCTGTCTTCCTTGCTCACGGTGATGACAGCAACCTCACGGCAGCGGATAAGGTAGCAACGGCAGCAACTTCACCCCTCCAAGCTTGCATGCACGATCAGCTCACTCAATCCATCAGCCCACAGCAGCGACACCCCTTTCGGCAGCAGCTCGTCACCATCTGACAGCTACAGCAGCTTCACGGCAGCACTTGAAGACGATGGCAGCAAGCTCACGGTCCTCCTTGCTTGCATGCACTTCCTTGCTTCAGATCTGACCTTGCATGTCTTCTTTGGCTTCAGATTTGCTCTTGGGATCTCTCTCCTTCCATGGCAGCACACCACCACAACTCTCAGCTTCTGCTCTCGGTCATCTCTCTCGCGACCTCTCTATCTCTTTCAAATCCTCACGCTCACACTTGGTTCTCCTTACCCGAGCAGCACTTCTTGCTATCAGTTTCTGATTTGAAAAGAAGAAGGAGAAGTTGACAGCTTGCTTTGCTTGGGCGAAAGACCGAAACTCACTCACACAAGAAAAAAATGGTTTCGGTTTTGATATCTCTTGAATGGTGACCGAGCTTGATGTTTGCTTCCTTCTTATTTGTTTTTTTTTTTTTTTTTTTTTTTTTTTTTTTCAATTGGACACTTGTCCAATTCTTTTAGTGCATGAGGGCCACTTGTCTTTGCTCAACCAATGCATGTGTGACACGTGTCACCAACATGCATTCCCTTTATTTTTCTTAAAGCCTTCCATGCATTCTCGGTTTAACTTCCAAGCTCGGATTTTTGTTTCCGTCCGTTCGTCCTGGAATCCGCTTTTTAATCACTTTCGCCTTTGGAATAATTTTAAAATTCCGAATCTATCTTCGCGAACTCGAATTTATTTTTCTTAATCGAAAATAATTATTCCAAAAATATCCGGACTCGATAATTATATTTTTCCGATCAGACGCGATCCATCGGAAAAATATTTTGCTCTCCGACGAACGCGGTTTTGGGTTTTACAATTCACCCCTCCTTATAAAAATTTCGTCCTCGAAATTTACACAATTTCATACAATGCATCTCAATACTAGAATCTATCAAACATACACAATACTTTCTTGAATTATAAAACTCACAACTTGAATAACTACAGATACTTACTTGTATCGAAAAGATGCGGATACTGACTGCGCATCTGCTCCTCGTGCTCCCACGAGGCCTCTTCCACTGCATGATTCCTCCACAACACTTTAACCAACGGAATAACTTTGCTGCGAAGAACCTGATCTCTCCTGTCAAGAATCTGAACTGGGGTCTCCTCATAAGATAGGTTCTCCTTAAGTTCCATTGGCTGCTCTGACAACACGTGCGAAGGATCTGCTATATACTTACGGAGCATCAAGACATGAAATACATTATGGATCCTGGAAAGTTCTACTGGCAGCTCAAGTCGATACGCTACCTCACCTACTCTGCCAATCACTTCGTAGGGACCGATATACCGAGGGCTTAACTTACCTCGCTTGCCAAAACGAATTATTCCTTTCCATGGAGATATCCGCAGAATTACTTTATCCCCGACCTGGAACTCCAAATCTTTCCTACGCTTATCTGCATAACTTTTCTGACGATCCTGGGCTATCTTCAAATTGTCCCGAATAACCTTGATCTTATCTATAGTCATCTGAACAAGCTCGGGCCCAATCAACTTTCTCTCACCCATCTCATCCCAACATACCAGCGTCCTACACCGTCTTCCATAAAGTGCTTCATACGGTGCCATCCCGATACTAGCCTGATAGCTGTTATTATAGGCAAACTCGATTAACGATAGATGAGAATCCCAACTTCCTCCAAACTCTATCACATAAGATCTGAGCATATTCTCTAAAGTCTGAATGGTACGCTCAGACTGACCATCTGTTTGCGGATGAAACGCTGTACTGAAATGTAATCGAGTACCTAATGCTTTCTGGAGACTAGGCCAAAATCGGGATGTAAATCTCGGATCTCTATCGGATACAATCGACACTGGAGCCCCATGTAATCTCACGATCTCATCAACATACAACTTAGCCAATCGATCCAGGGAATAAGTACTTCTGATAGGTAGGAAATGAGCTGACTTCGTAAGTCGATCTACTATCACCCAAATACTGTCATAACCATTTCGACTCCGAGGAAATCCTACCACAAAATCCATAGTAATACGCTCCCATTTCCACTCCGGGATGAAGAGTGGCTGAAGAAGTCCTGATGGCCTCTGGTGCTCGGCTTTCACCTACTGACAAATCAAGCATCTAGATATAAATTCAGCTATCTCTCTCTTCATACCTTTCCACCAATAATGCTCTTTCAAGGTATGATACATTTTTGTACTTCCCGGATGCATAGCGTATGCTGAGGAGTGAGCTTCATCTAAAATTTCTTTCTTGAGTTCCGCCACATCTGGAACACACAGCCTCTGTCTCATCCTGAACGCACCATCATCCCTGACTGAGAAGTCTCCCTGCTGGCCTGACTCTACTTCTTGTCTGATCTTGACTAATTGAGAATCTTGATTCTGTAACTCTCGGATTCTATCCACGAGTACTGGTCGAACTTGAAAAGTAGCTAACAATGCACCTGAATTCCCTACTTCCAAGGATCTCATCTCTACTAACAATGGAAGATACTCAGCTCTTAAATGAGCTACTAAGCTGGAGGGTCTTCTACTCAATGCATCGGCTACTACATTTGCTTTCCCGGGATGATACTCTATGGTGCAATCATAATCCTTGAGCAGTTCTAACCATCTCCTCTGTCTCATATTCAACTCTTTCTGGTGAACAAATACTGAAGGCTAACAATCTGTAAATATCTGACATTGAACTCCGTACAAGTAATGCCTCCAGATCCTGAGTGCAAACACCACTGCGGCCAACTCTAGATCATGGGTTGGGTAATTCTGCTCGTGCTTCTTCAATTGCCTAGAAGCATAAGCTATCACCTTTCCATTTTGCATTAGAACACAACCCAAACCCTGCCTCGAAGCATCACTGTACACCATAAAGCCTTCATTTCCGGAAGGAAGAATAAGCACTAGAGCTGTAGTCAATTTTGTCTTCAATTCATCGAAACTCCTCTGACAGGCTTCTGACCACTCAAACTTCACTTCCTTTCTGGCGGTCACAGCTGATATGATATGGGATGGAAGCATTCTGCGCTCCCCTCGGAATACTACTTCTGACTCTCCCACTGAACTGAACTGAACTTGACTTCTTTTTGAAAACAATCTACCACAGCATGGTGCGTAGCTAACCAGTCCATACCCAATATAATGTCGAAGTCAAATATGTCCAACAACATCAAACTTACTGGAAAGGATCTACCCCCAAATACAATATCACAATCCCTGCAAACACTCTATACTACTAAGGAATCTCCGGTAGGAATAGCTACTACCATATCACGCTCTAAGGGTTCTAACTTCATACTAACATGCCTTGCAAAGCTTTTAGAACCAAAGGAATGCGTAGCACCAGGGTCTATTAAAACATGAGCATCAGAGTTGAGAATTGTTACAGTACCTGTCACCATCTCTGGTGTAGCTTCAGTATCTTGCTGCGTTACCGCGAACACCCTGGCTTGAGTACGGGGTCTCCCTGACTGACCTCTAGGTGAAAAACCTCTCCCAGCACCTCTTTCGGATTGAACTGTAGTCCCTAGTCCCCTCATCTGCTGACCTCTCTGATCCTGTGACTGATTCCCACTAGGCTAACCCTGAGTAGACGGTCTTGACCCACTAGCTCCTGTTGTTCTCTGCGGGCACTCATTCACAAAATGTCCTTCTTTACCACAATGATAACATCCAGTGATGCCCATATGACACTCTCCGCTGTGCATCCTGTTGCATTTCTTACATGGCTCTCTGCTTTGAGCATCACCTCTATTCTGAGATCCTGATGGAGGTCTGACTGAACTCTGGCTGGATGCGGCTCCTTGACTCCGCTGTTTGCTACCTGACCATCTACACTTGCCTCCAGTTTTCGGTGCCTTGCTGGAGCCTCCTGAATACCAACCTGACCCCTGACTGCGCTTTGATTTCTGTGTCTGCTCTTTGTCACCTATTGTTGTCCTTTCTACCCTCAAAGCTGCTTCAACTAACCGCCCATACTCCCTATGCTCTGTAGCTACCACGAATGCCTTGATCTTAGGATTCAAGCCCTGCACGAACTTATGACACTTGTTTACCTCATCATTCACTATAAACGGTGCCACTCGGGACAATTCAGTAAACTTCCTCTCATACTCTTCAACTGTCATGTTACCCTGCACAAGACTGTAAAATTCCTCAATCTTTGCGTCTTTATATGCCCTTGGGTAGAATTTCTCGTTGAATTCTTCTTTGAACTTTTCCCATGTAACTTGTTCGGTTGCTCTCCGCTTGACGGAATCCTACCAATCTCTAGCTGCAACTCGAAGCAAGAATGAAGCAATTGACACCTTTTGGAGATCGGTGCATTCCATCTGTTCCAACACCCTTTCGGTATTATCCAACCATTCCGTTGCGATTTCTGGACCACCTGTTCCGTCAAAAGCATCGGCACCTAGCTTCCTCGCCCTCTCTACGGTAGCACTTGGTGCGCGAGGCCTTAGCCCTTGGATAACCTGGGCTAATCTCTCGATCGGATCCTGCTCGGGCTCTACTACCGGTGGCTCAACCGGAACCCCTGGCTGAGGATCATTGACGGACTCATTTACTTGCTCCCTTATTTCTGGAGCAAAAGGTGGAGCATTATCAGCGGTTCTCCTTGTACGCGGACGACCGATGCGACGCATGACTTACTGCACTTGAACCAGACATTTAGTCATAAAATGTTTAATGTTTGAGAAATACTATGAAAATGCTTGAAAATCATGTAATGCATTTAAAATCTTTGCTCTGATACCAACGTTGACAGGCCCCTTTCTAACTACTAGCTAGGCGACCTGCCCGGCAATCCCACAGTGGCTCCCCAGTCGATATCTGCTCCGACTGAAAAGTTCCCGTGAAGCTAAGCCTCTTTTCTTTTCTAAAATAATAGAAATCCTTTCAGTTCTAAAAATGGGTGGGAATTTTGTTCGTTAAAAATAACTTTATAAAAATAGGATTTTCACGGAAATCCGGCGGCACAACGGCTGTTTTTCTAAAATTTCACCCTGTAAAATTCTTCACAAAACCTGTATAATTGTATTCACAAACAATTTCTATAATCAATAGGCCTCAGGCCCTTTTCAAACTCATAATCATGCAATTAAGCGGAAGTAATTTGAATAAATCTAAAAACGACATGCATGATATTTACATGAAATCCTTAACTCAAAATAATATTTACAAAACCAGAGAATCTGGAAAATGATATTAAACACAATACATGATGCTATGCTAGAAAATAGTGCAGTCTGGTCGCGCGTGTCTAGCTGGCCTGTACATCCGAAGGAGATATCTCCGCCGCGCTACTCGCACCTGCACCTGAGGGAGAGTTTTAAAGAAAACAGGAAAACAGTGATGAGAATAACTCAGTGAGTGGATAAGTTTAACATAAACTATGCTTTTGCTTAAAATACTATTTCTCCCAAAAATAAGTCTGAAAAACTATTACTTACTTACTTTTTCTAAAAACTGTAAACTCGTTTTAAAGGATGTGAAAGTTATTTATCAAATTTTTCTTAAAACTTTTCTTACTTTTCTTACTAGCCTATCTGGCAACCCAGGGAAATCTTGTCCTTCGTGACGGTGCGAAGACACGTCACTAGGATAGGGGAACTCTCACCATGTGTAGTCGCAGATGTGGATACAACTCTGGGATCGCGATTCCCTCCAACATCAGGCAGATCTACACTATCCCATACGTGCAGAGGGTGACTGACAGACTCGATCCCCCCAAAGTTAGTAACTCCCCCCAACTACCGTACACGTATGGAATACTTTTGGCCGGGTGTAATCTTGGGGGCTAGGGTAAACCATAGGCATATATAAAATGAAATCTCGGTAATATGCTATAATATCGCAAAATAACTTTTACAAATACTATTTCTATGCATGTATATGATTTCAACTTACTCAATTACTTTACTGAAGAATATAAACATATTCATAGCATATCTCATACAAAAATATACATGCATTTATAAACGATAAACTAAAAACTATAAGCTTTTACTAGAATCTCAAAACCTTTTTCTTGCTAAAACTGATTGCATTCATAAAATAGAATGTATGAAAACTTTTAAAAATCCACACTCACTACTTGCTTCCAAAATACTTATCATCGCTTCCCACTACGGCTCTCGTTCGGTTTTCGATTCACCTACAATTGATTTCGATTGAGATGTCGTTAAAACATAACTCGTGCGTAACTAAACTTTAGGCCATAAGAGGATTTATAAACACAATAATTCAAATGACTATCCTCACGTGAAAACAAAACGGATAACTCATATTCGCACGCGAAAACTATTTCAAACCGATTCGATATCGCGACTTAAAACATTCGAAACTCTACGGTTATAAAACTGACAACTATGCCATTCGAATCTAATGTAACATTATCAAAATCAGATTATAATGAATTCACTAAACAAAAGATTCGAAATTAAACAACGAACTTAAAGCTTACGCGATTTTACTAGCTATCGCGATTTATCGATTTTTCGCGAAACAAAACTATCCGATTAACTCTATTAAAACTCGAACTATCCTAACTTCAACTTAAACACTTTTACGGGCTTAATAACAACCTCAGGGCAGCGAGATAACATTCACAATCCTTTTATGATCGACAACGAAAATCACAACTAACAACGTTTCGCCTTCGCGGAAAAATTCAACCGAAACGTTCGGAAACGATTTCTAAAAATCCGAACGATTACCCGATACTTTAAAACACTCTAATACTATCTATTTTCCACGACCACAAACGCGAAACCAAAAACATATTTCAACAGCCCCTACACATCTCATAACAGCCCATAAATGAAATGCAACGAGCACGATCGATGATAAAAACACAATCCAAAACATCAACAAGCGAACCTCCGCACTAACGAGGTTCCCAATCCTAGTCCCAAGCATAATATCATCATTTATCTCTACTCTATTCTCAAAATCACATTACTAATTACTAAACATCTCAATAACGGAAATGGGGCAGCACTTACCTTACTATTTTCGCTTCGAACAACTTCCGAACGGCGACGAAACTCTCGCACTTTCTCGGCAGCAAGCTGCCCCTTTGGATGATGCTTCGCTTCAGATCTGAAATGAATTCTTGGCCTGACTTAACAACTCGGCAGCAGCTTGGATAGCTCACGGCTGGACAGTTCACGGCAGCTTGCGATGACAGCACCTCACTCCAGCAGCTGTCTTCCTTGCTCACGGTGATGACAGCAACCTCACGGCAGCGGATAAGGTAGCAACGGCAGCAACTTCACCCCTCCAAGCTTGCATGCACGATCAGCTCACTCAATCCATCAGCCCACAGCAGCGACACCCCTTTCGGCAGCAGCTCGTCACCATCTGACAGCTACAGCAGCTTCACGGCAGCACTTGAAGACGATGGCAGCAAGCTCACGGTCCTCCTTGCTTGCATGCACTTCCTTGCTTCAGATCTGACCTTGCATGTCTTCTTTGGCTTCAGATTTGCTCTTGGGATCTCTCTCCTTCCATGGCAGCACACCACCACAACTCTCAGCTTCTGCTCTCGGTCATCTCTCTCGCGACCTCTCTATCTCTTTCAAATCCTCACGCTCACACTTGGTTCTCCTTACCCGAGCAGCACTTCTTGCTATCAGTTTCTGATTTGAAAAGAAGAAGGAGAAGTTGACAGCTTGCTTTGCTTGGGCGAAAGACCGAAACTCACTCACACAAGAAAAAAATGGTTTCGGTTTTGATATCTCTTGAATGGTGACCGAGCTTGATGTTTGCTTCCTTCTTATTTGTTTTTTTTTTTTTTTTTTTTTTTTTTCAATTGGACACTTGTCCAATTCTTTTAGTGCATGAGGGCCACTTGTCTTTGCTCAACCAATGCATGTGTGACACGTGTCACCAACATGCATTCCCTTTATTTTTCTTAAAGCCTTCCATGCATTCTCGATTTAACTTCCAAGCTCGGATTTTTGTTTCCGTCCGTTCGTCCTGGAATCCGCTTTTTAATCACTTTCGCCTTTGGAATAATTTTAAAATTCCGAATCTATCTTCGCGAACTCGAATTTATTTTTCTTAATCGAAAATAATTATTCCAAAAATATCCGGACTCGATAATTATATTTTTCCGATCAGACGCGATCCATCAGAAAAATATTTCGCTCTCCGACGAACGCGGTTTTGGGTTTTACAAGACATGTGACCCCATTGTATTGTTATTCTTTTGAATTATAATTCAAGCATATTTGATATTAGAAAAGCATCCAAAAAGGTTAGAATTGAAAAATAAAAAGTGTAGAAGTAAGTAGAGGAATTATGAGTCTAGTTGAAAGACATTAGCTTATGTATGTGTTTTGTTGGTGTTATGATGTATTTAGGGTCCTAAAAGCATGCATAAATGAGTAGGAATCAACAAAATGAACATGGATACACATAGGTACAAGAGTAGCCTACAATCTAGTAGACAACAAAATAGTGCCAATTTTTGCAATCCCTAGCTCAAACCATGGGCTGGAGAAAACTTGGGCAAAACTGACCTATATGAGGATGTTCTATACCTCAAATGATGCCTAGGAGTCATAGAAAACCATAGGTTTTGAAATGGATCGATTCCGATAAAAATTACGCAAGTTATGTGCAAAATAGTGTCGTTAGAGAGTCGATGGGTGAAATAGCTATGCAAATGTAATTTTTATTGCATGGAATGGATTTAGTTGATCATAACTAGATAAAATGAGCTTAGATATGAAAGAAAAACCATTGTCGCTCGTTCGGTGCGAAAAGTACCCAAAACAGAGTGTTTTTCCTAGATTTGACATAGTAAACGATAAAATTTTTCGACGAAACTTTACGGGTGACTTAGTTATGTGATAAGGAGATGCTAGAAAAAGAAGCGGACGCGAAACGAGCACCGATTCTAAATTTGTTTTTCTTGGTCAAACAGGTCATTAAAAAGTTGACCTTTTGTTTTAAACCTCCGGAAACCAAACGAACCATATGGGGATGATCTTAGGGGGCTAAAAGTAAGACTTTTACAAAGAAATAGGAAGTAGAGAGCCTCAGTTGAGTTAAAATCGAGTTAGAAAAGTTGTAGTGTAAAGAGTTGTTAATAGAGAAAAGTGTATTGGAAATGTTATTTTAAGTTTTGAATTATGTGATGAAGCAAGTAATGATAAGAAATTGACATGTAGGAGACGAGCATGTGAACGTGACACGAGAGGCTCATTGAGACGATCGAGTTGCTATTATTCGGATTGAGGTAAGTATACTTCACTTACTTTATTTCAACTTCCATTTATATCGTAATGTATTTTGTCTAAAGATAGTACAAATGATTTTCCAAATTATAAATTGGATACGTTTGATAATGAGTAAAAAGTTAGGTCTCGAATCAAGAGATGAGATTTGAAGACAAAAGTTATTTTCAAAACGTTTAAGTAGAGTTTGAGTTAAAAACCATGTGTATACCGTAGCCTTAGAGTTTTGGCACTACGCGGTGACGTAGAAAATGCCGTTCGTAGTTGTCGAGATTTAGTTACTTGCAATAGGGTACGATGTAGAAAATTTCGTACCTAGTTGTAAGCGATAGTGAGAAGTGGCACTATAATACACGATGTAGAAAATTTCGTGTTATAGATGCCCATATTTGAGATCATTTTACCCTACGTCGCGATGTAGTAAATTCCACACGTAGTGGTCGAGATACTATAGTAACTTCACGTTGACGTTAGTAGAAAAATCGTTACGTGATGCTTAGAGTACCTTAAATATACACATGGTCTTTTTATAAGAAATGATTTTAAATTTGAAACTTTCAATATCTATATAAGTAGAGCACCACTATATAGTATTATTATTATTTGACGAAAAAACTTTTCATTTTTATTGTGTAGCTCGCTTATCTCATTAGGTGTGGTTATAAATAACTTCGTGGCTCAAAGATCGTCATTTCAATTATAGGTGGGCGTCGCATAAATATATCGTCAAAAGGACTACATAATTATGTAAATGAATCATGAACATGGAAGCAATTGTATATTTATGTTTTGGGATATATATATAATAGAAACACTCACACACGATATATATATCAGTCATATATATGTGAACACCTATGTGTTTTATGGAATTCATTTTGAAAATGTATGTTGTGGAATGTGTATTGTGAAATTGAAAAGAAACATGTTGTGGCAATTACATGTTTGTGGAATATAAGAAGTTGGGAGGTGATAAAAAATAGTTGAAGTGTTTTTATGCAGGTCAAATTTTGGAAATGTTCAAATTACAGCCGTTATGCTGTCAAAATTTTTATAAAATATGTTTTAAAGAAATGCGAAAAATTTCCACTAATCCCAACTATTTTTAAAAAAGTAAAGAAGTTTTAAGTTAAAACGAGTAAACCAGCAAAGTATTCTAAAGGTTCGCTTCTCGGATTTCCTTAATCTGACGAGTAAGGTTCGGGAAATCTGTTGAAGTGCCCGGTGGGATCATCCAGACAAGAGCTTAGAAAAGGTCTGGTTCGGGTCTTGTCACTCCTGCACCTGAAAGAACATTTTAAGAAATACATAGCAAATAAACGGTGAGTATAACATAGTGAGATAAATAATAAACAGTTTTATAAACTAAAGTATTTTTCTGAAATACTTTTTATTTCTTTCAATTAAAACTATTTCTGAAATTCATTTTGAATTTCTTTCTAAAACATTCTCATTTCTCGCTTTTATAGTAACCCAAGGAAACTACTCCTGTCGTGGCCGCCTAAATCTCTAGCTAAGCCACTAGGAATTAGGGAAATCTACCTTGTGTAGTTACCGATGTGCGACACTAGGCACACGTTACCCCTACATAATTGGTTTAAACTACACTACCCTATACGTGCAGAGAGTCGCTCACCTGACTCCCTCTCTCAGTTAGTAACTCTCTCACATCTACCATACATGCATAGAGCATTCTATTGGGTACTCAATTGGGACTAGGGTAAACCATCGGCGTAAGGAAATACTTTTTCTCGGTATTCTCAAATAATCTAGTTTTCCAGACAAAAAGCCTAAAAACTTTAAGTTCTTATAAATTCTATACATGAATATATATATTTTCTTTAACAATTCATATAATAGGATTTAAATATATTACAATCCATAAATCAATTACACCATGAAATAAGTGCATATAACATTAAAATAAGTTTTAAACAAACTAAGCTTGGGGAAAAGTAGATTTCTACTCCCAAAGCGCTTCCCAATCACAAACGAATCTCCTTCGAACTTCTCTGATACACTCCGCTTTCACCCTAAAACATTTACTACTCATTTAGAATTACTTGAATCATTAACACAAAGCTAGAAATTACTAAAACGCAAATAACTCTATTAACTCCACTTTACGCCTAAACCTTCGCAAATAAATTTTAACTTATCAGAGGCTTTCAAATTCAGATTTCTTTGCAAAAGTCTTACTTTTAGACCCCTAGGATCATTCCTATATGGTTTGTTTGATTTTCGAAGGCTTAAAACAAAAAGTCAACATTTTAATTAACCCGTTGACCAAAAAAACAGTTTAAACACCAGCCCTCATTTCGCGTCGATTCTTTTTTCTAGTATCTCCTTATCGCATAACTAAGTCACCCGTGAAGTTTCATAGAAAAATTCTATTGTTTGCTATGTTAAATCTAGGAAAAATACTCTATTTTAGACACTTTTTTATGCACTTTTTCACATAAAACGAGCGACGATGGATTTTCTTTCGTATCTAAGCTCCTTTTACCTAATTATGATAAACTAAATTCATTCTATGCAATAAAAATTGTATTTACATAGTTATTTCACTTATAGACTCTTTAACGGCACTATTTTGAGCATAATTTACACAATTTTTATCGGAATCGATCCGTCCCAAAATCTATGATTTTCTATGACTCCTAGGCATCATTTGAGGTGTAGAGCAATCCCAAATAAGTTAGAACAAGTCAGGTCTTACCAGACCCTTGATCCCACTCGGGATTTTTCAACATCACTTTATGCTTCTCTTTTTCCAACTCTATGACTTCTACAAGGTTTCTTAGCATCTAAATGGCATGATTTAAGCCTCAAATGGATGAAAGCAACAAGGGTTATACAAACCCTAACATGGCTGAAATTTACATCATAAAGAATCATCATCGTTCCTTTTATTTCCAACACTAAAAATTATACCAAACTCATCACTAAACCATGAAATTTCAATCTCTAACATCAAATTTAGCTTTTAAAATAAATTAAAAATGGGTATTCATGAAATCTAAAATAAATTAACATCAAGAAACTCACTTGATTAAGCTTTGATCTTGAGCCTAACTTGATCTAGTAGCCTTGGTTGGTGACAAAATGAGATTTGGTGAAGAATTACATGAAATACCCTTGCTTTTCTCTCTTCAATGGCCGACACCTCTCTCCATTTTTGCTCTCGGTTTTTCACGCTCAAAATGCAAGAGAAAGTGACTTGCTTTTAATATTATATCATGGTGCCACAATTACAAGTTAGTCCCTCTTAAAAATCACCAAAGAAACCTTTAAACTTTTCTAATTATGTCATGACCCCACTCTAGATAAACTATCTTTTAATTGGTCCACATGTTATCACTTTACACCACTTATTTCATCAACCAATCAATAAATGACAAGTGGCACAACTCTAACCACTATTTTTAAAAGTCACTTATCTCATTTCTTATTGGTTGAATTAAAGTTTCTTTTACTTTATTCCGTGAGCTCACCTCGCTTGATTAACACATAAATCACTCCTAATCACTTTGTATTCGTAACGGGGTCAGCCAAACGATATTCGACTTGCTATACGAAAATCTAGTACCCCTCAAATAACACTACTAGAGGCCTACGATTCGACCGTAACTCAATTCGAAGATTTTTAGTACTATAAAATAATAAATTCGAGTGAGGGCTTACAATTTTGACTTTAGGATTCTAAACTTATTTCATCTAATAATTTCTCATCTCAATTCCTAATTCTCTTGGGTCCTCTAGTCGACATCCTATTCTTAATGTGAAATTAAATTCGACTTTAAAAACTATTACTGAAATAATACTATTCAATTGTAGCTAGAATCGAGGGTTTACAGTGTGTCTTTTGATTGTTTGCTTATGAATTTAAAACTTAGAAAAATTTAACACTTGCAAATTGATCTTGATCATCCTTCGGCTTGGTAAGGCGGCAGCTAACCTTCAATTTTTTTTTTTTTTTTTTTGAAACAACCTTTAATTTTTTCTATATGTAAAATTTTTGGATAAAAATAAGGATCAACAATTTCTCAAGCTAGTTTTCTTAAAAAATAAGTCATCTCTATCATTCCCTCTTGGTTTATGTTCATGCTAGAGCATAGTGCACATTAAAAAAGTTTTGTTTTAACACTATAAATCACTGCACACCACACTCCATAATAGCAATTGATGAGTATCTCTTTCACGATAGTCTCATCCATTGTTCTATTAAATCACTAAGGTATTTTTCTCTGGATAAAAGTTGTTAACTCCTGATTATGGGAGTAGTCATCTGTGCCGTGCTATTAGTGATCAATTTTAATAGTTTCTAGTAGTTTGCTAACCCTTATAGGTGTCTGTGTTAAGGAAAAAAAAAACTTAAAATCACCAAATTCATAACTCCATGAAAATAAAATCTAACAAAACATGCTTAGTCCTAGGAAGTTCTATAGTTTCTACTTCTAACGTTCCAAGCGTTTTATGTTGGTGCACTAGTTTTGTTTAAATATTTTTCATTCTAAAAACTAGTTATTCACTAATACTTAGTCTACACTCTTGGAATGTCTTTTTGAAATATATATATTTTTAATTCTATTTTAAATAGCTTTTGTTTCAAAGAAGTTTCATTTTTTCAAAAAATTCTATTAAAGATATATTTGAATTTATGCATTAGTAATCTATTATTGTCAAGTTCGAGAATCCGAATACGTGAATAAAATATTAAAATTAAATTGGAAAGCAGGAAAATTTAGATTTCTCACTTCATAATTCACATTTTAATGAAACTCATTCTTATAAAAATTTTGATAGAATTTTCCCTATTTTTGGAGCTTTCCAAAAGTTCCAATTACTTGCATTTATACACTCCAAAAAATTCACAACAAAATCTAACATAAATAAAAACTCCGTTTTTCCAAAAAATTTTTTTGTATATAAAGTTGTTGGTCAAAACCAACATTTTATTAAAAGATAAAAAGAAAAATATAAGAAAATGCAAGGCATAAAGCCTAAAAGGAATAAATAAATACATATGTAATTACAGTCCTCTATAACTACATCAGAAATGAGGATTTACACATGTTATATGTCCTTCTATACAATTGTAGCATCCAAACTTTTAGCCCTGCAAAATATTCAGGCCCTATAGGGAGTATTCTAAATTCTAGATATTTATAACCAAACAATAGTTATATAACATATAAAAATAATATTAAACATTAAGTTTTTTTTTTTCTAAATAAAAATGAGAAAAGTTTAATAACTTTAATTTATAACTAAAAAAAAAAATATGGATCACCACTATCCATTTTGTAAATGGACAATTAAGAGAAAAGAATATAATATATAATTAAGAAACGTTAAAAATATAAAAAGAGAAAACATTGCATATCCATCTTTAGTGATGGACAATGAAGAACGGGTCTCCATAATAAAAAATTGAAGATTGAACAAAATAAAAATAGAATGGCAAATTGCACAAACACCCTTGATGGTTATCGTAATTATGTGAAATTTGAGTGTAGAGTATATTTACATAAACAATATTTAACTTCCCTAAGTGTTGCAACTATTCTCCTGCCCTGAATTGTGGTTCATTCACTGTAAGTCAAAAGTATAAAAGACTAAAATAAACACTGTATTTTAGTATTTTTATTACATTTTTAAAATTTTTAAATTTAAAATTATAGGCTTATTTATTTATTTGGCAAATTTAGCCCTTAAAATAAAATTACATTTTAGTATTGTTATGCTTTAGACTAACCATCTATTAACCACAACTAACGGTTAGGGGTGTTGTTGCAATACTTAAGAAACATCAGGTAGTATTTCTCACGTTATGAACTTATATATCCATGAATAATGCAAAATGTAATTATGTCATAAACTCACATATCAAGTAGTTTTTATGTTTAATATTGTACATATATCTTTTAATTTATAAAATAGTGGCATATGTTAAATTTTTCTTAGATTTAAATCCATATAAAGTAGCTTTTATAAAATTAATTTTAATTTAGGCTATATATATTAAAATATTTAAATTACTTTTATTCAAATTCAATCCCAAACCTACATCAAATACAATATAGTATTATTTTAATCCAATCCAAGTTCTACCAAATATGGAATAATAATTTTTTAATCCAATTCAGTCAAATCCAATCTTATTCTTATTTCCAATTTCAATCCTGCATGCCAAATTTAACCTACATGTAAAGAGAAGGGGGGTTGGGGGTGGCGGCGGGGGGTGTGGGAAGGCGGGTAAGTTGTTGGGGAAATAGGTTTGCACATATAGGTTTCAAGTTGTAGGTACTCAACTTACTTTGGTTCATTGACTAATCCATTTCGGTTCATTTAGAATGGATTTAACTTTTTTGAAAAAGCGAGACTAAATATGTTATGTTTTTCCTTTATTTTCATACTATGAGGTTGTGAGAGTGAGAAACGTATTAATAGACCAACCTAATTATTATGGTTTATTATTATTTTACCCCTAGATTAAAAATAATATCAAACCACTCATAATATTGATGATATTATTCAAAATGGTCCAGTCGTTAAAGAGCTGGTGATTTCCTTTAATAAATTGATAGTTCCGTCAAGATGTAAGAGTAAAAAATTAAATGCATCTATAAACGATAGCTAGATAGAACAATAAATTTTTTAATTAGTAAATAAAATAAAAGTGATTAATTTTTTTAATCTCTCACAAGTCCCAAAGTCGCTCATCGTGTCTTTCTCTCTCTCTTTCTCTCTCTTTCTTGTAGTCTCTCATCTTTCATTATTTCTCTTTCTCTCTCTCACAATCTCTTTCATTGTGGTTTGTGGATCGGAGGAAACAAGATTGATGGCCTAACTGTCCCTAAAAGACAAGCCTCCTAGACTAGACTACTGTTAATGTTCCAACCAAAGATTTGAAAGAAGAAGGATGGGAAGAAGGATGAGGATCTAGTGAGCTTTACTCTATGTTTTGTTGCTTAGAAAGTTCAAAATGAAATTATCTTTTTTCATGTCAAGGTAATGTTGTGTTTGGATTCAGTGAAGATGAAAAGGACAATGAGGAACGACGCCATTCTCAACACAGTTCGTGAAGGAGATGGAGAGGACAATAAGGAACGATGAGTTCTGTGCCATCGTCGTGGAGCAGTGAGATAGTGCAAAGGTGGATCAAATTGTGCAGCTATTTAGAAAAATCTAGTTTGGAGTTCAATGAAGATAAAAAAATCCTGCTTATGATTTTTTTTTTTTTTTGTAAATTTATTTTTATTTATAATGTTTCTGTATATTGTAGAGTTAAAGTGTGTAGAGGTGAGATTGAATTTCAATATGATTCCCAGACAGTACGAAGGAGATTAAGAAAATTTTCAGATACTCTAGAGATGATTAGTAAAATTTTCGAAATGTACATAAATGATTTAATAAGGTTCTTGGAGAGTTTGGATGAGTAATTGAAGTTCCAATAAAATTCCTGGATTGTCCAGAAAGGGTTTAATAAGATTTTCGGGTAGACCCGGATGTTTAAGTTGAAGTCTAGTATAATTATTGGGTGGTTCAAAGAGGATTGGAAAAATTCTCGAAAGGTTTGAAAATGATAATTTAAGAAATAAATAAATAAATATATTTATTCGTAATGTAAATCCCAAAATTTCGTTCGACAGAAAATAAATTATTTTTCGATGGATCGTGTTTTCGAATGGAAAGTGAAAGGACCCAACCCGGATATCCCTTGAAGAGTTCCGAGCGGAGCCCTCCCAGCACCCCACACAATCCTTACAGTCTTTAAGCAGGTGACTTAAAAGGACTCCGTGAAGCTAAGCCGTAAAACAGTTTCATTTCTTAATCATTAAAAATTGAGGGTGAAAAATTTTCGGCAGCACAACGGCTGTTTTTCCGACAGTTTCAACTTTTTCAAAACACCTGTAAAACAATTAATAATATTTCAAAATGCATACATTCCTTTCCCCTTCCAAATAGGACCTCAGGTCCATCTCAAAATCCACATTTCAATGCAATTCGAGTCTTTAAAACTAAAACCATTTCAACTTAAAGAAAACATTCCACATGCATGATAAAGTAATTAAAGTTATAAAACTTAAATATTTACATCACATTAAAATCTGTTATACAACAAAAATTTACTTTGATTTCACAGTTTCGGTCGCCTGATAAGCTTGCCTACTCTTGAGCTAGAGATCTACCGCCTAAAGGACTCGATCCTGCGCCTAGGGAGTTTTTAAAACAAAATAAACAAGAAAATAATGAGCTAAAAAGGCTTAGTGAGTGTTATGCAGTTCTAAATAAGTTTCCTTTAATACCCTTTTCAAAATCTTTTGAAAGAAATCAAGTTCCGAAACAATTTACGTAAACATGAATTTCATGATATTACATAATCATTTTTATAGACAATTTCTTGAAAACAATATGCAAGATTATAAGTATCATAAAATTTATTCATAACATAATCATAAGTTCATAAATAAACTCATAAAATCATAAATGAATCCTCAGTCATAAAACATATATCCAATGGGACCCGGGGAAATCATGATCACCGCCCGGTCTTGGGTCACCGGTGGTGGGGACGTGCAATCTCAGTCATAACCACTATGCCGCGGTATGTTACCTCACTGCACATAGGGCATCATTCATGATAGTACCTTATATACGCGTAGAGGGCGACATGACAGACTCGATCCCCCCCATAGTTAGTGGACTTTCCCTGACAGACATGCCATACGCGCAATAAGGCACTTCGGCCGCATAACAGTCATAATTCAGTCATAATGGGGATGGGTAGCCATTGGTTTTGAAATACATTATCATGCTAAAATAATATTTGTAAAACATGTTCCTTCGCTTATAAAACGAAACATAAAAGCACATTTCAATAACAAGTTTTACGATCAATATTACTTTAAATACAAATATAAACAATTCGAAGCGTATAACATTCCTGTAAAGCGTATATCATTCATATAATATTCATTTAAATGTTAAAACGTTTAATTCTTTCATGAAAGCATAGAAATCATATAGAAATCATAGTGCAATAATCATTTCATAAAACAATTTACACTCACCGATTTCTAATTCACGAAAACGATCGAACTTTCTACTTTGCGCTACTTTTTTCAACTTCGCTTTCCTTCGCCTTATCGCTGCCTAAATAAGTTAACATTCTAACATAAGCATGCCGGAACTACGCTAATCGAATCTAAAGCAACATTATCAAAACCACAATCTAATGGGTTCAACAAAAATAATAAGCGAAGCTAGACGAACAACATAAAACTTACACGATTTTAACTAGCTATCGCAACTAATCATTTTAACGTTAACACGATTCCTTCGCTCCCAAATAACTTTAACGTCAATTTATACTTGAGACTTACTTAAAACAAGACAACGACGATTCAAACATGGTTAAGCATAAAGAAGAAAATATGGCAGCAAGCTTATTGCATATTCATTTCTGCTTTCAACTCCAAAATCCCGACAATTAACGATTTCGAGTAAAACTAAAACTATTCCATCAATTTAAACGTATCTTAAACTATCCCAACATCAACTTAACACAATAATGGGCTTAAACACATCTCAAGGCAGCAAGTTGACATCATAAACATTTTCACAATCAACAACGAACAATCACAAACTAAAAACATTCGCACTTGCGGAAAACTCGACCAAATTGCTCGAAAACGATTAATCAACGCTCGAACGATATTTCGATACTTTCAAATACACTAAAATGCATCCTTTTTCATGTTAACAACTTGGAAATAAAAGCACTACATGACAGCCCCTTTATCATAACATAACAGCCCATATAACGAATAATTCACGAACTTTCAACATCGACAATCAATCGTCAACATAACGAACAATTCAAACGAACCTCCGCACTAACGAGGTTCTCAATCCTAAACCCAAACATATTATCACCACTTTATCTCAACTTATTCACATGGTGGCTTACTAATTACCAAAAAGACTCAACAAAGAAAATGGGGCAGCACTTACTTAATAGTTTCGCTTCGAAACGGCGACGAATCTCTCGCATGTTCTCGGCAGCAAGCTGCCCCCTTTGATGATGTTTCGTTTCAGTTCTGAAATGGGTTCTTAGCCTGACAATAGCTCAGCAGCAGCTCGCTCAACCTTAGCACTTGGTACACGGTGACAGCTCAGCAGCAACGTGAGCACGGCTTGACTTGCAACAGCTCGACAGCAAGACAACACCAATCACGACCACAGCAGCAACTCGGCAGCAACTGGAGCTTCACGGTAGCACCTGGTTTTCCTCACGCCAATAGCCCTCAATGCTAGCAGCTTCTCAAGACAGCAGCTGAAGCTTCACGGTGACAACAGCACCCTCTCAGCAGGACAAGGCAGCAGCTCACAATCAGACAACATCTCCTCACCCGACGACAGCAGCTCACTAGCTCTCTTTGCTTGCATGCACGTCTTTGCTTCAGATCTGACCTTGCATATCTTCTTTGGCTTCAGATCTGCTCTTGGGATCTCTCTTCCTCCATGAGCAGCACACCACCATAAGCTCTCAGCCTCTGCTCTCGGTTCAGCTCTCTCTCTCACGATCTCTCTATCTCGCACGCTCGGACCTTTCTAAACTCACGAGCAGCACTTCATTTGTTTTTGGTTTCTGCTTTCTGTTTTGAAATGAAATGCTGATGATCAAATACTCTCTCTCAATCACACTCTCTCTCCGTTTTGCTCTTAATGGACCGAATGGGCTTTTGTTTTCCATCAACACTTCTTGCTTTTCAACTTTTATATTTGCTTTTTCTTTCAATTGGACACTTGTCACTTTCCACCATTACATGCGTGACAAGTGTCACAACCATGCATTATCTTATTTCATTTAAAAATCTTCCATGCTTTTCTTGCTTTTTAATCCAATCCCGGATTCCGCTTCCGTCCGCCCGTCTTGGAACCCGCTTTTTAATCGCTTCCGCCTTCGGACAAATTTTAAAAATTTCGAATCCGTCTTCGTGAACTCGAATTTATTTTTCTTATTCAAAAATAATTATTCCGAATATTTTGGACCTGATAATTATATATATATATTTTTTTTTTTCGATTGGACGCGATCCATCGAAAAAATATTTCACTCTCCGACGAACACAGTTTTGGGTTTTACAGAAAGTATCTGTTGGAATAATATTTTATCGAAAAGCCGATTTAGTGAATAAAAAGTTTCGAAATTTATTTTTGAGTTGAATAAAAGTAAAACGGATCGAAAACGAATCCTTTTGGATATATTCCGAGTGATTCGAAAATTTATTGAATGGAAATACACTTTTTGATTTTGGATAGTATGAAATATTTTAGAGAAATAAAATAATTCCAGGTGCTTGGAGGTGAAATCAAAATTTAAAAATAATTCCGGAGGTGTAATTGAGTTATAAATGGATTTTCAGATGGACGAATTCGAATTCGAAATCGAAATAAGAGAATGGATGGAGTAACACTTGTCATGGCTAATACATGAAAATAACATGTGTCACCCATGCAAAAAGAGAGTGAAACAAGTGGCACTCCAATCCCATGCATGGACGCCAAGTGTCATGTAAATGGAAGTCATATGTATATGAAATTGAAAGAAGAAAAGTTGGAAGCAAAATACATATCATTCGGTCCTCCACTCTAAAACCGAGAGAGAGTGTGAGAAATAGAGAGCAAATTTCTTTATCAAACCTGAGAGTAAGAAAAAGAGAGAGAGAGTTTCACCATTCGGTCTTCAATCAGATCTAAGAGTGGATTCTTCAAGTGCAGTAGCTGCAACAACCATTTATAATATTTCAGCTTGTGCAGCAAAGCAAGGAAGAGACCAGTTCGGTCAAGAGAAGAGCATGCTGCCGTGAGCTACATTTTGAAGTTAGCTTGCTATCAAGGGCGATTGGATGATGTTTTTGAAGAAAATTAGCACATGAAAAGGTAAAATTGATGAGGTTCAAGGTGTGTCTCCAAAGGATCCAATTCAAATTCCTATTGGATCGATTACGAGTGTTCGAGCTAAGAAGTTCAAGGAAGCACTTAACCGGCTGATTCAAGAAGTTTGCACTCAAATACTATCATGGAAGCCCGTTGATGGAAGCTTACGTGAGCAACTAAAATGCATCAACTTGATCCAAGTTCTAGAGAATTCTAGCCCAAGTCAAACTTAATCTTTGTCTTTAATGGGCGTGTATCTTAGGTATGAATTCACCAAGCATAATGGGAGATGAGTCAACTTTCCTATTTAGGTTTCTAGTAAAATCAAGAATAATAACTAGAATCTTAGACTTTTCCTTTTTGTCTTAGGCGTGATTTGCTTTAATGATTGTAATCCGAAATTTCCTTTTTTTTAGAATAGACATGATTCTCTTTGATTTTAATGCTTGTAATTTTCAAATTCGGACTTGTATTTTTCAGCCTATAAATAGGCGTAATATCAATGAAGAGAGGGAGGTAATTCATCATATTTATGAGAACGAATTTCTCTTTGGTTCTTTAAACAACTTTCGAAGTTATCGAAATTATCCGTGGTGTTTGAAACCTTCAACTTATCAATCAACCCTCTATTGTTGATTGTGGCGTCTTCACCATACCAAGGTTCTTACCTCGTCATAGGTAACGGGTCACGGTTCCATCCTTCGAACCTATCTTAGAAAACGATCTTGGTTTCTTCTCTTGATTACGGGTTTCGTCACGGGTTGACGGGGTTCGCATCAGTTTGGTAACAAAGCACGATTCTAGGTCAGGTTTACCTATCCTTTTACTTTCTTTGTTTTTGTCTTTAAATTTCGTTTTTGTTTCATTCTAGTTTTGCTTTCGTCTTTAAATTCCGTTTCCGTTCCTTTCTAGTTTTTATTAAAAAAAAGAAAACAAAACAAAACAAAAAAGTAATTAAAAAAAAAAGATCCGAAAGAAAAGAAAACAAAAGGAAAGAAAAGAAAGAAAAGAGAAGAAGAAAGCAAGAGGATCGTAAAAAAAAAAAAAAGTTTGGAAACTTTTCAAAAAAAAAAATTGTCTTCTTTTCATTATTCGAGTGTCCACGAGTCTTAATCTGACCCTTATTTCAAGTGTGAAATTTTTGAGTCGAAATTTTTCCTTTTTGAGAATCCGAAATCTTGTTCGTACGAGTTCATATCAGTATTACCTTTTTGGTTGGTAAGTCTTTGGCAAATTGCTACGTGTAATTTTGAATATTGTTTGTTAGTTTGAAAAGAACCAAAAGAGAATTCACGGGTGGAAAAAGGCAAAAGAGGTGAGCATATTAGAGGGTAAAAGCCAATTGAGTGAAACACGAGCGAAAATTGAGTGATTCATAATTTTGATTGATACACATGAGGGAGTGTAGTGAGGTCCTTTCCATATTGTTCCTACTTCCATTTTGCAGGTTATAACCATGTCACGCAACCAAGAAGAAAACTCAACTGAAGAGATACAACAGTCAACCATTCCTAACCTACAAATATAGGCGATATTGGGTGAGGTGAGACGGATGATGAGGGCTGAGAATGAGCAACTCCATGAGAGGTTGGATAGGTTAGAATTGGAGAAGAGAAGGTAACGAAATTCACCTATTAGACCACTACTTAGGCAAATGCAACAAAGAAAGCGTTGGGGTGACATTGAAGATGAAGACAAGGAGTTGGAAGAGTTGGAGGAGTTGAATGAGCCACCATTGAATCAGGGTAGGTTTAGACGAGGGAATGGGAATAGAGAAGTTAGGAATCGAGAGGACAATAATTTGGGTAGCATTAAGATAAAGATTCCGCCGTTCCAAGGAAAAGCCGATCCGGAAGCCTATCTTGAGTGGGAAAGGAAGGTGGAGTTAGTCTTCGATTGCCACAATTATTATGAGCTTAAGAAGGTGAAACTAGCAGCCATTGAATTTTTCAACTATACTCTTGTTTGGTGAGATCAGTTGGTGTTGAATAGGCGTCGGAATCGGGAGCATCCGATTGAAACATGAGAAGATATAAAGGCGGTGATGAGGAAGCGATTTGTGCCGAGCCATTATTACCTGGAATTATACAAAAGTTTGTAAGGGCTTAAGTAAGGGCATCGGAGTGTAGATGAGTATTATCATGAAATGGAGAAAACCATGATTAGAGCCAATGTAGAAGAGGATCCAGAGGCAACCATGGCGAGGTTCTTGCAAGGGTGAATCAAGACATTCATGATCGGGTGGAGATGCAACATTATGTGGAGATCGAGGACATGGTGCACATGGCCATTAACTACTCAAGAGGAGGGGAGGCACCCGTGCAGGCCACAACCTAGGGTTTAACCCTTGGAAACCAAGTTCTTCAATAAAGGAGGACAAGCCACAGTGTCCTCAACTCTCAAGCCCAAATCTGATCATAAGCCGGAGAACACTAGCCATGATTCTCAAGGTAAACCCGACACTACTACTATACGGAATTGTGATATTAAATGATTTAAATATCAAGGCAGGGGTCACATAGCTAGTTAATGCCCAAACAAGTGGATTATGGTGATGTGAGACAATGGAGATATTGTGACCGATGATGAAGATTTCGTTATTGATGAAATGCCACCATTGGAGGACGTTTATGGAGAAGAATTTGCTATACACAGAGATTTGTTGGTGGGGAGAAGGGCTTTGAGTGTACAAGCCAAGGAGGTGGACGAAGTGTAACGAGAAAACATCTTTCACACTAGGTGTTACGTCAAAGATAAGGTATGTAGTGTGATCATTGATGGTGGTAGTTGTACTAACGTTGCTAGCACAACCATGGTGGAGAAACTAGGCTTACCCATATTGAGACACCCTAGGCCTTACAAGTTGTAATGGTTGAATGATAGCAACGAATTAAAAGTAAACAAACCAGTGTTAGTTGCATTTTGAAGCCAAAAATATGAAGATGAGGTATTATGTGATGTCATTCCAATGCAAGTCGGACATTTGTTGCTGGGGCTACCATGGTAATTTGATTGAAAGGTCAAGCATGATGGGTTTACCAATAAATACTCTTTTGTACTCAATCAACGTCCAATTACTCTTGTACCTTTGACACCACAACAAGTATATGAGGATCAAGTGAGGTTAAAAAAAAAAGAGTGATCAAAAGGAAGAGAATGAGAGAAAAGAAACAAGTCAAAATTCGAGAGAAAAAGAGAAAGAGGCCAAAAAAAATTGAGAAAGAAAAAAAGAAATCAAATTCGGCCTTGGTGAGTTTAAGAGAGGAAAAACATTGTTTCATTGCAAAAAAAAAAAAAAAAGTGAGATCAAGAGAGCTTTGCAATTACAATAGTTCTTTATAGTACTTATGTACAACGAGGCTTTTTTGTGTACTAATGATCTTGCCAAAAATTTGCTGAGCAGTATTAACTCTCTTTTACAGAATTATGATGATGTCTTTCCTGAAGACATACCCCCTGATTTACCTCCAATGTGAGGGATTGAACACCAAATTGATTTTGTACCCGGTGCAACGATCCTAAATCGACCGGCTTATAAGAGCAACCCCGAGGAAACAAAAGAGCTTCAAAGGCAGGTCAGTGAATTGCTGGAGAAAGGGTATGTGAGGGAAAGCATGAGCCCATACGCCGTTCCAGTTCTACTTGTGCCTAAGAAGGATGAGACTTAGAGGATGTGTGTTGATTACCGAGCCATCAACAACATTATGGTAAGGTATTGACATCCTATTTCTCGCTTAGATTACATCTTGGATAAGTTGGATGGTGTTTGTATATTTACTAAAATTGATTTTGAAAAGTGGATATCATCAAATTCGCATGAAAGAGGGTGATGAATGGAAAACTGCCTTTAAGACAAAACATGGATTGTATGAGTGGTTAGTAATGCCTTTTGGATTAACTAATGTATTGAGCACATTTATGAGATTGATGAATCATGTTTTGCGTGCATACATAGGTAGGTTTGTTGTTGTTTACTTTGATGATATTCTCATTTATAGCAAAAACTTGAATGATCATGTTGTGCATTTAAAATTAGTTTTGGATGTGCTTAGAAAAGAAAAGTTGTTTGCTAATTTGAAGAAATGCACTTTTTGCACCAATAGGCTTGTATTTCTTGGTTTTGTTATTGGTGCACAAGGAATACAGGTTGATGATGAAAAAGTCCGTGCAATTCAAGAGTGGCCGAGTCCTACAAGCATAGGTGAAGTTCAGAGCTTTCATGGACTTGCTAGTTTCTACCAGCGGTTTGTGAAGGACTTTAGTACTTTGGCCGCACCACTCACCAAATTAATTAAAAAGAACATTGGATTCAAGTGGAAGGAAGAGCAAGAAAAGGCGTTTTAGCTAATCAAGCAAAAATTAACAAATGCTCAATAATTGTCTTTACCTAACTTTGATAAGACGTTTGAGATTGAATGTGATGCTTCAGGTGTAGGTATTGGCGCCGTACTCATGCAAGATGGGCGACCAATTGCTTACTTTAGTGAGAAGTTAAATGGGGCAGCTTTAAACTACCCAACTTATAACAAGGAGTTGTACGCATTAGTTCGGGCCTTGTAAACGTGGCAACATTATCTTTGGCCCAAAGAGTTCGTGATTCACACCGATCATGAATCGTTGAAGCACTTGAAAGGACAACAAAAGTTGAATAAGAGGAATAAAGATGTAGCCAAATTATGTTTAATTGAGAGAGTGGATTTTCTCTCTTGTTCTTCATGAACAAGTGATCTTATCAAACTTTGCTTGTGCCGATCAAACATGACTTATCTAATAGGCCCCTCTCTAACTATATTAACTAGGTGACCTGCCCAGCACCCCACAGTGGCCTTCCAGTCGAGATCTACGGCTGGCTAGAAAGTTCCCGTAGAGCTAAGCCTCTTTCTTATCTGAACATATTTGAAACTCTTTTAGTTTTGAAAATGGGTAAAAGTTTTGAATTTTGAAAATAATTTTATGAAGATAGATTTTTACGGAAATTCGATAGCACGACGGCTGTTTTTCTAAGATTTCCACCCTGTAAAAATTTTACAAAGTTTGTATAATATCCTTCAATAGATTTTATCAAACTAATGGGCCTCAGGCCCTTTTTCAAATACACAATCATTCATCACATGCGTAAAAAATTTCAATGAAATGAAAATCAACTTAGTTAAAATCTTAAAACATCATACATGACATTCACCATAAAATCCATTATCCAAAACAATATTTACAATACTTGATAAGCCTGAAAACGATAATAAATGCAGTACATGATAACTTGACTAAAATTAGTGTAGTAATGTCGCATCCCTAGCTCTCTTGTACGTTCAAGGATTTTATAAACAATGGAAAATAGTGGTGAGAATAACTCAGTACGTGTATGCTTTATAATAAATTATGCTTTCATTATTATTTTGAAAACAATAAAGCTCATTTAAGCGAAAGATTATTTTAGTAAACTTTTCGTAAAGGAATTTTCTTATTTTTCTAAACTTACTTCTATTAACGCATTTCATTTCTTTAACTACCTTAAAAGGTAACTCAGGGAAAACTTATTTTATATCTACTTGACACGAAATACTAAGAATTTTCTATTTGCATGTGTTCTACGTGTGCTCAGATGCGGGAACTTGGGATTACGATTCCCCCCAACATCGGGAAATGCGAGAACTTCGGATTACGTTTCCCCCCAACATCAGAAAATGCGGGAACTTGAGATCACGATTTCCCCCGAATATTAAGCCGTACGGAAACTTGAGATTATAATTCCCCCTATCTATTAGGTGTACGGGAACTTGAGATTACGATTCCCCCCGTCTCTTGCCATACACGTATAGGGTACCTCGACCGAGTTATGCTAGAGGTTAGGATAAACTAAAGACATCTAATAATCTTTTAATACACTTAAAGCTCACGCTTAACTTTTATTTACTTAGCATTCAAGTATATTAATCACTTTTAGAAAATATCTCATAATATATATTTACAACTATATATGCATTATAAGGAAACGATAACATTCTAAAATTTTGTTCGAATAACATACTAATCATAACTAAAATGGTATTGCATTAATAAATATTCATATCATAGAATTCATGAAAGCTTGATGAAATTTTACGCTCACAACTTGCTTCCAATAACTTATCAACCACTTCTGTTATAGCTCTCATCCGCTCGTCGGTTTACCTACAATTGGTTTCGATCGAGTTTTTCATTAAAACATGGCTCGTGCAAATACTAACTTAAATCACACAAGGATTTCGAATCCTGACATTTCAAATGGTTATCCTAACACAATAACAACACAGAAATCATTTTGAGTCTAAACGAATAACATAAAACTTACGCGATTTCAACTATTTATCGCGAATTATCGCTTTTAGCGTCTTGCGTGATTATTTCGTTTCTAATCAACTTAGTGTCAATACTACTCTTTATCACATTCCAATCATGGAAAACAAGAATTCAAACACTTTGACACACAAAAATGAAAGTGATGGCAGTTCATTTCCCGTTTCAACTCCGAAAATCAACAATTTAACGAATTCGCGCGAAATGAAAACTATCCGATTAACTTTATCTCATTCCAATCCATCCTATTTTCAATATTTAACACTTTAACAGGCTTAAATACATCTCAAGACAGCTTGATAACATCATAAACACTTTCACATTCGACAACAAAAATCATAAACTAAAAACATTCGCACTTGCTGAAAAACTTCACTGAATCACTCTAAAGCGATTTTTCAATGTCCGAACAATTTTTCGATACATTAAAACACACCAACAATAATCATTTTTTCACAACAACGAACTTAAAATTAACGACGTAACATAACAGCCCCTATATCTCATTATAACAGCCCGAAATCAATTTTGCAACTGAAACAATCATTGACAATTTCATTAGAAATTACAACCAAACAATTTCGAGCGAACCTCCGCATTAACGAGGTTCTAAATCCTAAAGCCCAATCATAACGTTATCAAATATCATCTATTACTCAACATAACATTTACCAACGAAACAACACTCATAAAAATACAACTTACCTCACGAAAATTAATCGAAACTTTTCAAAAATTACACGCGAAGAGCTGTCCGATATCCTTTGCTTGATTGAACCTTAAGGACCATGCATGAGAGCTAAATCACTCAAAACAACTTCTAAAATCATAATGCATGGGCTGTCCACTATCCGATCTGCACTAACACTAATTCAAGCTGTTGTATGAGCTTAAAATACTTCAAATTAGCTCTCAAATTACTCATAAGCTGCTGGAAACCAAATGGAGTTTTGATTTGAAATCTCATCATATTGAATCCATTTAAGTGTGATTTCGATGAGATAATTGATTGAGAATGGATGGCGTTAACATTGGTTTAAAAGTAGTCAGTGAAATCTGAAAGCAATATTATATTAAGCGAATGCTTTTGTGTGATTAAATGTGTAATTGAAAGTCGCTTGCGACGTTACCTAAAGAATTAATGTTAAATGTATAGGTAATATGAAGGCAAAAGCGAATAAGTTGTGAGCTTCGCAATAGGATATTCGATGAGTGTTCCTGAATGTTTTGAAGCTATTGTTTAATTCCAAGTGACGTAAAGATTATAAATGTCTTGGTATGAATGTTCTATTTTAAGCTTATTGATTTCATGAAAGCTTATTTAAGTTAATTGATGTTATTAAATTTCAAGTTATGAAACTTTATGTAATATTTAAATTCTATGATTAAATATGTCATGGTAAGAATTTAAATTAATTGTGATAACCTCCCTTATGAATTATTATGTTCAAATATGAAATATGGATTTTATATGAAATGTAGTTTATTTTATAAATGTTTTATCAAGCCTATGGTATTCCTTAGGGTAATCTCATGATGTTATCGGTAATGGTAGAGTACCCTAAAGTGATGTAGGATTCCGCTTGAGAGTTGCGATATAGGATTTCGTCTCTCCCTAGAGTACATTATGAGCTAGCTTACTACCTGAGTGATGTAAGATTCCGCTTGTAGTGATGTAGGATTCGGCTACTTAGTTACCGATCATAAGACCTTGCAATGTAGGATTCCATTTTGCTATATGCTTAGGGTGCCATAAATGAATAAATGATTGGTGGTTGATTTACTTTATTATTACGCAATGATTTTTAATTAGCTCGTGTACCACCATTTTTATTTTACAGGTTTATGTTATATTGAAATGATATAAACTGCTAGATTTTATTTGAGATTTACGGATTATGTTTTATGATTATGTTTAAAGTTTAAGTGCAATGATTTAATTATGTTTTATGAATCATTTATTAAACATTAGAGAGGATATAAGTTTGTGTTTAAGTATGATGTTCAACGATATGAGTTGTGTTTAAGTATTATGTTCAACGATATAAGTTTTTGTTTAAGTAATATGTTCAACGATATAAACTTTTGTTTAATTCTAAGTAATATAAATTTTATAAATGTTTTGGTATGAATAAATTTCTTTTAAGTTTTATGACTTCATGAAAGTTTAAATAGGAATGCATAACACTCACTGAGATTTTTTTTAGCTCACCATTTCTTGTTTGTTGTTATAAAAAATCTCCCTAGATATAGAAGCGAATACTTAAAATGAGTGATCTCTGATGCAAAGTTAGGCGAGCATCTCCGACGATTGTTACTGTGAAATTAAAACAAATATTTTTGATACATAATAAAATTTGCATAATGTAAATGCCTTTGATTTTATATTAATGTCTACGATTTTATGCATATTAAAATGATTTTAAATTCAAAATAATTTTGATTTAAATACTTTGATTTATGGTTGAATGTGAATTTTAAGATGGTGTCCAATTTGAATGTGAAGAAGAATGTATACATTTAGAAATGTTTATAAATTGATTTATAAGTATTTTGAAAAAGTTGAAAATGTTGGAGAAACAGCAGTTGTGCTGTCGAAATTTTTCCATCAAAATTTTTAAAGGATTAAGGAATGATAAAATATGACGGCTTTGCTCCACAGAGTCCTTTTAAGCCACCTGTATGAAGACTACAAAGATTTCTGTTGGGGTAGCGGGAGAGCTTCGCTCGAATTCAGATAGGAAAAATCTGGGTTGGATCCTTTCAGTAGGGGGGCATATTGTGAAAAAGTAATTGATATTACGTTTATTTTGTGTTTCTAATTATAGAGGTTGTAATAGTGAAATTAGTGGAGTTTCTAATTTTTGTATTGATTCCATCCAGTTTGATTTTTGTGGTGATTTTTTGGTTTATGGTGAATCCGGCTAGATTTGTGTTTGTTTTTTAACAAACCCAGGTGCTTGGGTTTTCTAGTTTCATTATCATTAATTATTAATTTTTATTAATTTTTTAATTTTTATCATTTTTCATTTTAATTATTTTATATTTATATTTATATTTATTTATCATTTTTATTATTTATAAAAAAATGGTGAGGGTATTTTGATCTTTTAAAGTTTTTGTCACAAACCAACTAAAAGTTTGGATGCAAACTGATTTTGGCCAACAACAAAGGATTTTTTAGCTAATATTTTGAAAATATGGGGTAAATTGAGATTATTTATTATTTTAGGGGTTTTTTAGATTTTCCCTCAACATATATTATTCAATAACATAATATTGATATTTAAAAAATTTGATTGTTTTTTCTTTTCTCGTTGATTGAATATTTCTGGATTTATGTTTTATTTTTCACAGTGTGATTGAACCGAAGGAAGAATTTACATGCTCCCAACTGTTTTGAGGCAGTTGAAGGAATTACATATGATAATGTGAGGTGCAAGCCTTATCAATACTTATGATATAGCTTGTTTGATCAAGAATTGTCCATAGTTGAAGGAAATTATATGATAATGCGAGGTCCAAACTTCATAGAAACTTATGATATAGCTTGTTTTATCAAGAACTGTCCACAACTCGAGAAAATTTTTTCATTGATGTAAGTGCGCTCAACAATTCTTCATTCTACGTACAAATTTTTTCTATAGTTATAAACTATTGTATTCAAAAGTGCAATGTTCACATACATTTGTGATGCGTTTACTTACGTAATCAGAATGACTTGAAATCGGATTGACATAGAATTATATTGATATATTAGATGCAGAATATGTTGTTTACTTCAGTTGCAGAAATCAGATTCGAAATCAGTAGTATTTTTATTGATATACTTTGATTTAGAATTAGAATAAATTAATTACAAGTTACAAAAATACCCTTGATTAAAATTATGTACTCCACAAACATTTTTTCTTTTTTTTTTTTAAAAAAAAAAAACTTATGTAACCATTAAGATTTTGCTAATTGCAAAATAAACATTGTGTATTTTTTTTTAATTGTGTTTAAAATGTAGAGTGACATCTTTTTGTCATGTTATGCTATATAACTCGTTGTAATAGGCTAAAAAATTAAACTTTCTTGGTAATATTATTGTAAGTATATTGTGTGTCTACATCATATATCAAGTCATAATTTTTTTTTTTTTTAAATGTAAAATGATTTCATCATCTTAGATCCAAGTCCAACATGTTGTAGTTTCACCTTTATATATGTCTAATATCAATTGCAGGTTCATATATATATATATAAACTAAAAACTTATCAAAATAGGTTTTTTTTTTTTTTCACAATTTTTTTTTTTATTTCCAATTTTATTGTTATAATTTTTTTAAATAAGGGATATAAAAGACTTTTTAAATTGTAAAAAATGAATGAATATGAGAATCCTAAATTAGTTGGGGGAATGGAAATCTCATTTCGTAACCTCAAATTTATGTGGGACTCATAATTCTATTCCCATTACGAATTTATTTTAGAGTAAGTAAAACTAACAAGTATTTTCATTCTCCGTTCTCATTCCCTAATCCCTTAAGTAAACAATCCGTTAAGTGTTTTTCTATCTATTGGTTTTAGTGTAGTTGAATGGCTTATTTTTTGAATGCATAATTTATGTAATACATCAGGAGCCTTCAATTCATCAAAACAATAGCTGGCTTGAAGTATCTGGATCATGAGAGAGATTTGATGAAAATTCTTCATGGGACAACACCATTGTTGGAGCATGTTGCTTTAAATGATCTGTTCATGTGTTTTTAGGGATATGCACAGGAAGAGGTTTCACCGAGTAGTGATATTTGGAGATCTAATCTTGAGATCAGCTCATTTACTTCAGTCCACAATCCATCGATGGGTCAATGGTCGATTGAGATTCCTTACCATTTCATGGGGCAGGCTTCAATTACTAATGAAGGCAAATTGAGGTGCTTGGATTAAGAAATTCATGGATAGTGTGGGAGCTACATGGAGCACGAAGTTCTTACAAATTTCCAACTTCACAAAGACACAGAGAAAACCAATTTCGAATATATATATATATATATATATATGTATATATAATAGTCTGGCTCACAGAAAGTCATAGCATATTACAATCAAGTGTACATGTTAGGAAAAGTAATGTAAATTCCAAAACGTAAGGAAACTTTTGATTAATGTGCACAAATTATTAGAAAGGCTCATGTCATATTATTTATTTTCTTATATGAACTTGTGAAATCTACCAACTTTTTCTGTTTTAGTGCTGCTGATTAAATTGGTTGACTAGTATGGTCTTCCTTGAAACGAAGACCTAGAATCTTCATAAATAATTTAATAGATATATATTATTTTAAAATTAAAAAATATATTATATACTTTCCCAAAGCCAACCTTTTGTAATTAAATAGAGGCCAAAACCAATCTCTCGCAATTAGGAAGTTAGTGCATTAAGATGGAATCAAAGTGGATGTGCATTATTTTATAGTAATGATGTTTCTTCATTAGAAGGTGGTTTGAGTGAGGGGTGGTGTTGGAAAGAAGAAACAGTTGTTGTTTTCAACTTAAACACTTCTTAAATGATCTTAGCAGCCTTCAAGACGGTAGAGGGAGAGTAAAATTCAAATTGTTGTCACTGGTCAGTGGTTTCTTGCAATGACTGTAGAATGACAGTGAAATTTCATCGAATGGCAAAATGTGGTTTTAATTGGGTTACTGCTGTGCTTCTTCATTGTTCATTTTTATGGCATGTATTACTTAAACAATTTTGTATCTTCCATTGAACGGACGTGGTAATATTAATATAAGAGAATTATCTGTGCATGTACCTTCTACAACAAAGCTGATTAACTCGAATGTAACATCGCATGCCAACTAATGGGCATGTCTACTTATGTTTCCTGCGTTATAATATTTGGATAATTGCTTTGGCTTGAAAATGTACTTCCCAAATTATTAGATGCCAAAGTTTGTAATTTCATAGCATTTGCTTAATAGTAATTAGTTAATCAGAGAAGCATCACAGTCTAGGTTTGTTCATTTTGCATTCTATTTTTCCATTGTTCTATTGTAGATTATGTGATAATGTTTGACATGTCATATTTGCAGAGCCGACAAAAGAATGATTTTTGTTTTCTTCTACAGGTTTGTGAGGCCAACACGAATGATTGAGCAACATATAAACAAGTACACTGAAGGAAAATATGGCAAATTCGCAGTCCACTGGTATGCTAGCTACTACAAATCTTCAGATCTTAGCTGAACTTACATTTAGTATTTGGTTAAAATGGTATCATTGATTGTTTCATCGCTTTTACTTATTAAACCATTATCCCAAGTTCAGGACACTAAGCATTAGGCAGTATAAACTGCTATCAAATTTTCGATTTATACACTCTACTATGTATTTTGGCTGTAGTGTTAAATGTCGTATCATGTAGTTAAAGATAATTAATTGCATGTATCATTTCTAAACCAAAGCAACTCTTTTGTCAAATATGTTATTGTTGTTTTAAATAGTTGGTGACAAATTGATCTAGAAACTTCTCTATCTTTCAGTGTTTGGCATGATACAGATGTCCCATTTAAGTTCTTCAGTAGTTTGAAGATTGGTTAATTCAGCAGCATTTGTAACATGGTAGACTAGGTCATAAGGTAGGGAATGAGCACAACCTAGTAGTCTAGTCTTTTGGATTGCACCTGTATCAACACTATTGTAACTTAATAAGTTTTTTGAGGTGCATCTATTGATTCTAAAATGACAAATTCCTGAATTTACCCTTGTCGCAGGGTGATGAGGTACTGCAATGTTCTGTAGCCTCTTGTCTTTGAAAACTCTCTCATAATTCCATCACTATAGCATGTCCATGAGATTTGTAAAGCCACAACTTGTTAAGATTGGTGTCTTAGGAAGTTAGTCAGTTTTTAAGTAGAATAAGAACTTGTATAATTTGGCATACTGAAGTATTTTTGTTGGATCCTTGCTTCAATGGATTGCAAGTAGAGCTGCAGGCTTTGCTGATGCTGATTTGCAAGCTCTTTGTACTTGATGGATGGTTGATTAAAACATATATGTAAATGGAAATAGAGAGTGGCGTGAGATAGTGATGGTATAGGCAAGTAGGTAGCTAGATTTTGAGTAAAAAGCTTTTAGTGGCAGTGAGCTATAATGATGCTCAAAGACTTGGATAGAAATATATTCTTTTATGTTAAAAGAAAAGTTGACAGATGATGGGAGGAGTGTGTGAGTTATGGAAACTTTTTGTTTTGTGCTGTTTCTAAGTATTTGTACACTCTACAAATTACAAAGGGTTCAAGCCTATATATAGACTGTGACAGGCGGCTTCCAAAGTTAGCATTTCAATGCCGGTTACAGCAAAATTAACTTTTAATTGAATGAAGGTTCCGGATTTTCCTGAAGAGGAATAATGGAGTTGCCTAGAATGGAGCTGTCTTTCTGGATTTATCCATGATGAAGTTATTTTTAAATCAGTGAAGCTTCTAGATTTACTTGAAGACTAAGTATGGCTCTGTTTTTCTGGATCAATCCAGAATATGTATAACAGCCATTAACAGTACTCAAGCAGCTATTATTGCTTTGAAAAGGAATTTTCCTCTGCAGGAAGTACTAACTTCGGCGGGAGATAAAGCTTCTGGCAGCAAATGTGCTCCTCTTCCTCCCTTCGTAGTGGAGGAGAGGGATTGGTTGGAGGCTTTATCATGTTCCCCACCACCATGCTCACCTAGATAAGCAGAGCTGCTTATGATTCAGTAACATCTCCTCTTCCTACTCATTTGATTCCTTGTCTGTTGCAGCCATTGTCCTCCTTGCTTGTTTCCCTTATCTTGGTTGCCTCCTCCTCTTATAGATATGCAATGATGGTTAAAAGGCTGATTGTTTCTGCTTTGGATAAGAAGAAATTGCCAAGTGATAATTGGTGGTCACATGTTGATGATTTTCTTCTAGATGCAGATATTGCAAAGGAGATAGAAATAAGAATCTCTCATGCCGGCATTATAAATAGACTAATTTTGCTGGTATTGATGCTTCTACTTCTGACACTGTTGATGTCCATTCCAATTATGGAACTTTTATATTGTACAGTAATGGTCCACACACTAATATGTTGTGAAATACTCTTTTTTTTTTTCCATCAAACAGGAAATCTGATTTCGGATATTGATTTCTGGAGATCCAAGATCTGGCCGGAGACACCTAGCTGCTTGTCTTCTACACCGTTTTGTTGGAACATAGAAGTTTAGAAGGTTGATTTGGTTACAGTATATCAAGGACATGACGATATGGTACAGAGGTTAACAAGGATATTATCTTCCTCTTTCTCCATTTTCTGTTATGGTTATCATAATAGATGGATAAAGTTTCAACTGAATATGCTCATGATCATATCCTTTTGATTATTGCTTACCAATCTAACTCTAGTCTTCAACTTTTGTTCATATATTCTTTGTTGTGTACTTTTTGGTCTGGTAAGTGAAGTTTTTGTACAACTTGTTATGCTGGGGAAACTAATTGCCAACTTCGAGAATCCGAGAATGGGGACTTTTCTCTGATCCCATTTGCGTTGTAGTGTAGTTGTGGGTTTTTGAGAAGTCAAAATTTTGTTAAATTACTTGGGTTTGACAATGATATGTATTCAGATATCTATCACACTAGTGTGAGGCTAGTGAGGCTGACATTGTAAGATAAAGTGGTGCTTTTGCTAGTGAGAGATGAGGACTTGGTGAATTATTAAGAGATGTCTTTCTTAATTTTGATCCTTAACTAATATAAGAAATCGATAGAGACTTTTGCTTTGTAAGATAGAGCTAGTGAAATTTGATAATATTTCTGAAGTTGCAAATCTTGTAATTTCAGGGATCAATGGGTGAGGACTCATCAGACTGTATAACATTATAATTATAGTGAGAGTGGCAGGGACAGATAACTAAGTTTTTAAGAAGAAATTTCATTATCTGCTCCAGAACCTCTCAAAGTCCCTTCCTTGATCTGTTACATGCTTCTCTCTATGCTCAAGCCTTCTTTTTTTTTTTTTTTTTTTTCTTCTGTAGTAACCATGTCAGCTAGTGAGCTTCAAGAAGATGATGGTGACAAAGAAGAAAGAAACCTTTTGCTTCTCTTTACTCAACCGTTTTATCTTATAGTGCAAAGAAGACAAGTTTGAAATTAAGAATTTGATTTAGATAAGATTAAACTAGTGTGGTATTAAGCTGGTATTTGGAAAAATAAATAAAAGGAACTCTTTTGTGTGTGGAGTAGGGAGAATTGGATTCTCTTTTGCGTTGCCTTCCTTTTATGTTTAGTTCTTACTAGATGCTTAAATGGGTTATTTTGATATGTGAATATGAAAAGATTAACTCAGTTGCAAATGTGGTAAAGCCAAGGCAGTGAAGTAATTTTGAGTATTTAATGAATTGATATGCTAAGGGAGAGTGTTTTACTAACTTGAGATGTTTTTAGTTATCTGCTATAATTTTGAGTTGCTAAAATCTTGAGTTTACAGTTATCTGCTATAATTTTGAGTTGTTAAGGTCTTGAGTTGTTTACAGTTATATGCTATAATTTTGAGTTGCTAAGATCTTGAGTTGTTTACAATTATCTGCTATAATTTTGAGCTGGCTTTAGCAGAAGGATAACATTTTAGTTTGATACTTTCATGTGCCTTGGCAGTCTTTCTCTCGTGTTAAACACTTTTTCTAAGCTCAAATTTAGACTCGCATAGTTGAATGAGGAAATACTTGCATGGATGTTCTCAAAAGGGATTTTTTAGTTTGTTAATTTAAAGAATCCCTCCTGTTATCGATTGACATGGCAGTGAAATGTTCTACTGTTGGGTCATGACTAGTGTTTATGCCCAGAGTTGATTTATGGGCGGTGGAGACACTTCAGCAAGTAACTGAGAAGTGTGATTCATTTCCATGTAGCCATCCGCGCTAACTGAGAAAAATGATTCTTGTTTGAAACATGGACAAGTTGTTGATTCCTGTCCTCAGCAACACAACTCAGTTGAGACCGAAGAGTTCCAAGGTCCCCCACATGCCTGGAGTTCATTTGTTAAGCAGGTTGAATCAATTTGCGTGTCTACATCCTTTACGATTCTGGTATGAGTGCAATTCCATCCCTTCTGAATTTTGATCCTTTCTAACATTTTTTGAAGTAATTGCAAATGTCTCTTTGAAGACATGCGATAAAATTTGAAAGATACGAAGCAATTACAAATGTATCTCAGTATATGATTAAACCAATTTGATTTTTCCTTCAATTGGTTGACAATCGTTCATGTTGACATTAAAACATCTAAATCAAATTCAGGTTCCTGCCATGTTGGACTAGTGGAACTAAGCAATAATTTTGTTGCTGTCTTATGTGCATGGTCAGTTTTATCTTCCACTGTGTAGACAAATTAAATTTTAAAATACCTGAGTGTGCCAAATTTGAATTAGGTTTTGCCATATTTGAGTATTAATTAATTTCCATGAAAATGAGTTGATTGTGGTAGGGATATACTTGACTTAGGTTGCCAGGTATGCCACGAGGAAAATATAACAAAAACGAAAGCAGAGAAGAATAAAGGCTCTGGTAACAAGTCTTTATTCTAAAACATGGGATAAAGACAAGGCAAACTTAATATGCTATTGTGTGATGTGGTTGAATTACTCAATTATAATGGCATGACAATATGCTCAGACAACGATTGCCTTGTGTTGAGAGCAGCAGTAAAGACAAGCCAATATTTTACAACACGATGAATAACTTAATTTCCTTGCTTTTGTTTCAGTTCAAGATCTCCTAGTCAAACCGTGATGGTTAACATTTGGATTATATCCAAAGTTTGTTTTTCTTCTCCATGTTATAGTGGTCCAACTGATGCTTCAATTAAATTGCTTTTTATTTCTCGACAGGCCACTTCTGAAGTTCCATGTATATCACTCCCCAAAAGGGTAAAGCAGTTTTTTGGGAGTCATACATCAAATTGCAGTCATTTGATTCGTTTGGAGTACACAGTTCCCCGGTTGTCTGTGCTTCTTGGTGGGGATTTTAACCGCGATATTGTTATCAATCTATCTGCAACTGAGTTATCAAAGGATTTAATTCAACCAGTTGTACAGCTGATTCGGCAAAGAAATCAGGCCCGTGCAAGTTCTGTCCAGAATCCACAAAATAACGAGCAAATTATAAAAGCCCCGCAGACGTTTGCCTTTTGACAAATGGAAGCAGCATTTGTAGTTTATTACACCGTATGCTAACAGTTGAATTGTAGTTGACCGTTGTCAGAGTTAACTTCATTGATAGTATTATAGTTATTTTCTCTTATTTTTTATTTTTATTTTTTAAAATTATATATTTAATGGTTGTTTGGATCTCTACCATCCATCTAGTGAGTGGATTTAAAATAATTTAAAATATTAAAAATTATAAAATAAATTAAAACTTAAATAATTTTGATATTTAAAATAAGTAAAAGATAATTTTAAATATAAAAAATATTTTTTTAAATTAATCTAAGTTATCCATCTTGATCAAGATCAATTTAAAAAAAAAAAAAAATTATATTACATAATAAGCTATTTGGATGTCCATCGTCAATTTTGTGTAACACCCAAACCTATATAAATCCAATAGAATATATATATATATTTAAATAAAATATAAATGAGATTCATATGAATAAGTCAAAGGGGTTTAATTAGAGATTTCAAATTAAAGAACCCAATTCAAGTAATAAAAATAGTTCAATCAATAATTTATGAAGTTCAAAATTTAAGTAAGCTCGGATTGGAAATTAAGGTAGCCCATTTTTCTACTAAATACACTCATTTATTTTCAAGCATAAAAGATATATATACCAAAGGGTGGTGTAGTTTGGTGTGCATAAAAAAAAAAAAAAATGTGATTGTTGTAATGGTCAACACATGAGACAAAAAGCAAAATGAAATAAGATTGAAAGAGTGTGACCCGGTCATACACACACATTTATATATAAATAAATAAATATATATATATATATAATTGAGAGAGTTGGAGATAAGAACAAATAGAGATAGCAAGAACATTTGAGGAAAAGAAAAAAAGAAAAGTCAAAATAATAAAAGAAATGAGACAAGTGTTAAATGTATAAGTTGGTAAGTGTTAACGTCGGAAAACGGTTTCCTTAGATAACGAGGTTGTTTTCGGGCCCAAGCTACAATTTCGGGTTGTTAATAGGTTTCATGCATAATGGAAAGAACAGGAGAAAGCGGTCAGAGGCGAGGAGGAGAAACACGAGAAGATTTTTAAAGTGGTTCGGCCCAAAAAAGATGTCTACGTCCACTGTTCACTCTCTCTCTCGCTCTCTATTTGGGCAGAGTAACAGCACTCAGAATAATGTCTTCTTCTTACAGCGAAAATCCTCCCCTATTTATAGAAAAGGGAATGAGCTACAGTAAAATGAAAAATGACAAGAATATACAGTAGACTACAGTTACAATAATGAGTCGCATTTAATGCGCCGAAGTCTCAATTAATTCGGCTGACAGTGCATTAAATGAGGCTGAAAATACATTTAATGCGGCCGAATCCGTCGCTTCTAAGGTCCGCCCAAGGGGGATTTCGGGTGACTGATATGAATTTGTCATGATAGGTTGTCGAGATCTTGATCATAGCTTCTGGTCGATATAACGTGCATGACATGTTTTGGAGTTGTACTCTACATGGCACCTTTGACTTCTGTTGACCCGCGACTTTGAGGAGTGTGGCAGAGACGGATCTTCCAACAGATGGAATATCAAGCTCATCTGGTGGGCAGATAAATGTTTGACGAATCTGACTACCAAGAGGATTAGGGAGGCGGATTACGAGTTAATACCTCTGTAGCTAGTCATGACAATGAGGCAGACAATATCGCGAGTGAAAGAGCCAGTATGCGACCACGCTCAAAGATTAGCGATTAGTCTAGGCGGATCATCTTGGACGAGGAGGACTTGTGAACATGTCTGATGGATGGCTCCTCTTGGAGGATATCTTAAGCGGACAGAATCAGCTGACAGATTGGCGGTCAATCATGGTGGGTCAACTGGCGAATAGGCCGGACGAATACGGCTAGCAGCTAGCGGCCAGCGGTTAGGAGTTAGCAGTCAGTTTGAGGGATAAGAGCCAACGGTCAGCGATCAAGACCAGCAATTAGTCTGAACGAGCAGAACTGAGAGATAGACTGACGGATAGAACCAATCGGCCAGAATGGTGGATGGAGTCAGCGATCACCACTAGCGCTCAGGCTCGACGTCTACGGTCAGGAGCACCGGTTAGACCAAGCGATCACAAATGGGCCCCTTGTTAGGAAGGTAGACTGGAAGAGTGGCAGATCATTAGGCCTATTAGGTCACTGGGCCTACACTGTAGATCTTTTTGGGCCTGATTACTCTGATCGCTAAGTTATCCACAACAATAAGCAAAATAGAGATTGAAAAGAGTGTGTGTGTGTTAGCTATATATCTTGATGACTATCATGTGTGTGTATGTATATATATATATATATATTGATGTTCAATTAGAAGCACACCACACACACACAACTAAACAACATAGCAAAACAAGAGAAAGAAAAAACAAATAGAAGAAGAAAAAGATCCGTGGGCAGAAAAAAAAAAAGCAAGGAAAAGAGAAAATAATTTGAACAGATTTTTGGTGTGTAATTATTTCAGTTTTGGATTCTAATAGCAATTTTCTAGTGTATAAAACAATCGCTAGAAACACGTGCAAATATACATGTTTCACAAATAATACAGTAAAGAATAGAGTATCGTTCCCATAAAGATTGTCCAAATTGTTTATGTTAATTACCAACCCAATTAAGACTATACCTTATCTAAACTATCTAAACAATGAATTTATAAATTTAATAAGAAAATAAAGTAAAAAGATCAAACAATAGAAAGCAAATAACTAAATTAAATTCAGCCAATGGAGATTAGATTCTAGAGTTATAATTAATTTTACCCTACCAATTCACTCATCTTGTATTTTTATCATAATTAATGTATTCCCATCTTGTAATTGATTGTAACGCCTCGAATTTTCTCTATTTAAGAGAAACAAAAATATGTATGAATGAATAGTATTTAAATGAATAGTATTTTTTGGATGAATGGTATTTCTAAGTGAATAGTAATTTCTGAAAAACGAACATTTTTTTAAGTTTCGTGAGATAGAAATTTTTCGGTAAATAGTGTTTTCGAATAGAAAATGTCTGTGTAAATAGTAATTTTCGAAAAATGGATCTCGTATAATAAAAGTTTTGAAAATTATATTAGAATTAATGGAAACTGAAATGGATCAAAAATGAGTCAATTGAGGTGAAATAAAACAGTTTTCGGATCCAACCGAAAATTCGGAAGGATTTTCGAAAAAATTCAAAAATTTAGAGAAGTGTCAAAAATGAATATTAAAATGATCCATAAGTATTTTAGAAGCTGAAACGACACTTCCGAAAGAAATTCGGATTGAAATAGAATTAACTTGGAGATCGTCAAAAGTGATTTAGTAAAATACGGAGAGCCAAAATATGCATGAAATGACTTTTAAGAGTCATCAAGGTTACTAAAAGTATGTAGGAAGTCCGAATATAGGCCGCGATAAATTTTGAAGGGATTTCGAAAAAAGTTTCGAAAAAATCGAATCCAAACGTTCCGGAAGAGCCAAATCAAAAGAGATAAGAAATTATAGACTTGTAGGGTAAGCAACCATGGAAAAAGTGACATGTGGCATAATGGATAAGGATGAGGACAAGTGTTAAATTTTCATGGATGACATTTTAGTGATTTTAAAGGCATTTAAGGGGCAAAATTATCATTTGGTGGATAATATATAAATAAGAAGCATAAAATGAAATGAAGAGAAGAGCAATATTGGTGACCAAAGGGAGAAAAGAGAGACTGACAGTGAGAAGTGGAGGAAAAGCTGAGAGAGAAGAGAAAAAGAAAGAAAAATCGAGAGGAAGAAGGAAGAAGAAAAAAAGAAAGAGAAGACCAAGCTATTCAAGTGGGTTTTTATCAACTCTTGCCGTAGATATCATCCTTAACTAATCAAGGGAAGGTAGAGAAGATTTGATAAGAAAAATTTGAGTTGTTTTGATGTTAGTTAATGGTAATTTTTATGGGTTGTTAAATATAGTTCTTATGGTAGTTATTGGATGGAATTTTTAGTTTGAATAGAGTTAGATTGTCATCAAAACAAGCTTAGAAGTGGCAAAGGGGCGTGAATTCAATTTTACTCAAGGGTTTTGGTAAGTTAAAAATTATGAGTTTTTGGTAATATGTTGAATTAAATTTATTTGAATTGATTTTTGGGTGCTGAACAAGTTTGGAGTGTTTTGAGTATGATTGATGTTGTTGGAAATGAAAAATGATGGGTGATATGTGTGTTAGTGTGGTTGGCCAAAGGGTTTTGTGGGGGAGATTTCGTAGCTTTTTTTGTTTGATGGATTGGCATGAAACTATATGTGAATTTAGGTGGATATGTGTAAAGAAATCGAAAAATAATTAGTTTGAAAGCTTGGTGATGAATTTGGTTAGTATAGGGATTTTTATGTGTTGAGTTAATTTTGATAAGTAATATGGTTTTGACGATGTTTTATGGGAAATAGGGTGACCTTGAGTTTAAAGGAATTGAGTTAGGGAAGGAAACTAAAGTTAGAATTTATTTGGATGAGAATTGGATTATAATTTGAATGTTAAAATCCAAGATTTTATCTAATTATTTTGGATGAAGCTTTTATGATGGTATAGACACTTTTAAGTGTGTTCAAATGAAAGAAGTGGTTAGGAAATGAAGTAAATATGAAATCCTAAAAACAAAATTACATTGATTTGGGAAAGTATTATTAATCTAGTTTGAGTAGGAGTAATTAAATTTAAATTGATTGGTTATATTTTCAAATTAAATTAGTATGTGATGAGTTTAAATTAAACTGTGATTTGTTGGTGCACACTTATGTTAAAAAAATTTCATTTTTTTTGTATGGGTTAGTGTGGATAAACTTTGAAAATTTTATGAGTATGATCCATTTTAATTAATAATATTACTTGGATGTTGTTTATATGTCATTTGAGTGTATTTTAAATGATGTTTGAAATGGAAAATGATTTGGAAATCATTTTTGAAAAAAAAAAGTGGCGTTTGGCCAAATGCTACCTAGAGTAATATCTAGGGGTATTTTTGTCATTTTAACCTCATTTATGTATTAAATTGATGGTATTTGAATTATTTACGTGATAAAATATTGTATAAAAAAGGAAAATTTCAAACTCCTTTCTTTGGCTGAATATAGGTCATCTTTGTATCCAAGGGTATTTTCTTCATTTTTAAACTTATTTATGTGTTAAACCAATGATATTTGAATGATTTAAATGATGAATTATCAAATTGAAATAAATTTTTAAAAATGACACCCCCTGATCAAAACTAGTGTGTAGGGGTATTGTGAATTTGTTTGATAATTTGTTGAAGAAATGTGAATTGTATGTGATTTTAATAATTTAAGAATGAAATCAAAAAGAGTTGAAACGAACTCAATTTATGTTAGTACCTTGGTGGTGTACTATTAAGGTGAAGGACAATGTGATATTTTGCTTAATTTGACGAATCATCGAATGGAAAACAATATTTCATGATGTACGTGTGATATTTTGATGAAACAATGAAAAAGAATGATTAAGATCTAGGATGTTTCGTTACTGATGAAAATTCTATGTGGAAACGAAAATTATTAAATTTTTTTGGTAATAAATGAAATTATATAAGAGCCCAAATAAACTTGATCATTGGTAGGTGGGGATCGATAATTGATATGTCAATAAGGTAGCTTACCAGGATTGCACCGTTATACCAATACACAGTTTTCGACGAATGGATTATGCAAAACACTAGGTGTTCGATCATGAAATCGAAAACGATTGTGATATACGACCCGACGGGTAATCACCGAGTGGCCGATACCGAGGACACCGTTTATTTTGGCGGGTAGCGACCAAGTAGTTGATGCTAGGAGACCCGATTGTGATATATGACTCGGCGGGTAGTCATCGAGTGGTCGATGTCGGGGATGCTATTTACTCTGGTGGGTAGCCACTGAGTGGCCGATGCCAAGAGACCCGTTTGCCTGTCTATGGTATCGTGTCAATATTTACGAAGGGCGCTTAAAAATATAAAAGAGAATCGTGTTGATATGGTTGAAAATGACAATTATTGTGTTTTATATGTGTATGTTTATTAGTAAATCGATCTCTTTATGATTTATTATAAAATAATTTGAGAACTATGAAATCTTGCCTCACAAACTTGTATTTTGAGAAAATGATGACATTTAAATTTGGTGTACTTATATTAAGTAGAAATACTTAGCACGTTGGATATTCTATGCTCAGATTAAGGTTTGGGCATTGTAAATAAAGACAGACGAAAAGTCAATTGTTGTGCCTTAAGTGAGTCATATCTCTCAACCTCTTAAGTAGTTAGTCGTTAGGGTACCATGTATTTTATTAACGTGTATTGACACGCATATATATATATATACACACAAATATGTATTCATGAAATTTTATAAATGATAAAGTATATAAATGGTATATACATTTTATTAACGTGTATTGACATTCATATATATATGTATATATATACACAAATATATATTCATGAAATTTTGTAAATGATAATGTATATAAATGGTATATACATTTTATTAACGTGTATTGACACTCATATATATATATACATACACAAATACGTATTCATGAAATTTGTAAATGATAATGTATATAAATGGTATAAAAGATTTTGGTATTGTAAAGTGATTCTATAAATAAATTTATTACTTTTCTTTTAATTGGCATTTACTTTTATTAATATGATTTTATTAAAAGTTGTAAAGTTTTGTATTCAAATGAGATTTTGTAAATGAAATAATTGTTGTGGATTGAGTTATGTTTATTTTTATAAATGTGACATTTTTATGTAAAGAAATTATGGTTATGCATATTGTGTGGTGAAGTGATTTGGAAAACAGACGGGAAATCCGAAACGGAAGTTGAGCAAATGAGTATTTTAGAAGTGTCGTGTTTTTCTTGTAGGTTTTAAATTTTGAGTTTTCAGAAAAACAAGGAAAACTCTACCTGATTTTCTGTACAATAAAATGATAGAATAAAAGAATAAATAAATTTTTGTAAACTGTTTAAATTAATTTTAGTAAGACAGATAATATCCTTCGTCTTGATTCTCATCCCACTGGGGCTTGAGGGAAGGGAGTTACATTCATCGAGTACTAAATTAGCCATAAGCGTCTTTCGAATGATAAAGTAAACTTACCTAAATTAACTAACTGACTATATGTCTATGACGATTAATCAACCAAAGCACATTAAGCATTTAATCACTCATAATTGCCATACGAACCACATAAGCATATGTCTATCCTATGTAATTCATGTCATTTTATTTCAAATCTAAATATGTGAATACTTTTGTTAAACGTATTCACAGTTATCAAATCAACTAAACTAATAATCTATTAATTTAGAAGTTTTAAGAGCAAAATAAAATGAACACAATAATGAGAATTCTAATTAAAAATATTATCAAATAGATAAGTTCATGGATTTGGGTTATATTATAATAGTAGAATTAGTATCTATCAAATGCATCACCAATTAATATACAAATAAACAAGAATCAAAAGACATAAATAAAGAAAAATAAAATAAAAAGAAAATCTTATTGAAGCAGGGCGTGATTCTCGATCTTCTACTGTTGGTGATGATTCTGACTTGCTGCTGTTCAACTTCTCCCCAAGACTGCATTGAAATCTTCAGAATCGTGGTTGAAAATTGTGGTAAAGGGGCTGTCTTCAAGTCTGCACAGTGTATGCACTAGCCTCCTCCCTTAACTCACGTCCAGACCTCTATCACATGCCTGGTTCTCTCTCATTCGTCTCTGCCGAGTCTCGTTTTGTGGTTTGCTTGTATGTATTGAAAAGTTTACTTTCTTTTAGGCGCCTAGTAGGGCTTTCAACCGGTCCACGTGCAGTCTGAAATCATTCCAAAAATGCGCCAAATCGCAAGATTTTCCCATGTACTAGATTTGCCTTGCTAGAAACTTTCAATAAGTTGATTCTCCGAGCTTAAAATGGAAATACAATCATGTCCTAAACTGCCATGTTGATTGTGCATCAAGATCATGACTTTCTTGGTTCCAAAAATCTCTTCAAAACCGACTCCAAAATCTCGTACACGGAACTGCCATGATCACCTGCTGCATGTCAACATACAACACTGCTTGGGCTTTCTTCTTGTGATAGCTTGCATAGGCCGCATTTAATGCATGAAGCTACTGCCTTGTGTGGTCTTTCCAAGTTGAAATGCATGGTGATCTTGGTTTCACGTCAACTACCAATTCTTGCACAAGGGTTGCATGGTTTCCTTTCATTGGCTTGGGTTGGACACGGCTTCATAGGCTGACAGTCTGCTTAGCTTCACTTTGTCTTCAATTCATGTGCAATTTATTTACTGCAACAATCATGCAATTGATTAAATTAATCTTAAAGCAAATCAACATGCTATTACATGGATGAAAGAACACATGCACATGCCATGCATATAATTTTATTAATCAAGTGCACATGTAATGGCATGATTTCTTATAATGAATTCAACCGATGGTTATCCCTTGAATTAATTCAATATTTAACTCAATTGATTTTTTTTTTCACTCATGACTCACCAATTACTCAAAATCAAATAAAAATTTTAAATAATTAACACAATATATTCAAGAATTCATCACAAAAATTAGGAAAATGAATATCAAATCACGATATATTTTAGCGGATCAAACACCCCCAAACTTAGCCTTCGCTCACTCTCGAACAAATCCAAAAAACAATAAAACAAAAAAATAATAATAAAAAATAAAAAAAATCACACAAACAAAATGAAAGGATTAATACTCAAATTTTCATCACAAAGGTTATGCTCGGAAAATTCGCCCTCGAGTAAACCCAAAGATTAAAAACTAAAACACGTAAAAACAAAAATAAATTCGTTTTCATAGGTAAACGCTATAGTATTTAGCGTATATCACAAGCTTTTAAACCTCTGTCTGTCCCTAATAGGAGTTGTGTCTTCTATGAGTTTACCAGCTATGATACCCACAAACGCCTTTTCATAAATCATGGAGAACAAAAGAGAATTGAACTAAAATGCCCATCAATAATAAATCACATACTCAATCATTAAGTAGAGCGTAATCCTGCAAATCTAATTCATGCCTCTTATGTCTTGTGAATGGCAACATTCAAAGCAAGCAACTTCAAGAAATACACATTCTAATGTCAGGATTTAGTTTGTTTTGATTCTAGGTCTCACAAGATATCTCTCCTTAAATTCACTTAGAACCTAGGCTCACACACTCTTTTAACACATGCGAATTGGAAGTTATGCATAACAAAATTTCAAATTTTTAAACGCATGTGAAAAATAATAGAAAAATGCTTATATACATTCAAAGAACCTTATGAAAGGACTCAGATATCAATAATGTGTCAAGCATTGTTTACCTCAACAAAACTGTTTGACTTCTCAAGAGATTAATTAAGTCTTTTCATGGGTTGTAATGGGGCCAAAGGGTGAATGTATTAAAAGAAAGAAATGGATAAGTAGTGTTCAAATGAACATAGGATCACACATTGAGTTTTCAAAATTTGATTAATTAGGCACTAAACTCTTGTAATGGTTCATCTTCCTAAGTTTTTTCTCCTTCTTTTGACTTCTTTTTTAACTACTTCGCCTTTTAATTTCGATTTTTCCTTTTGCACTTTCTTTCTTTCTCTTTTTTATCTTCTCTTTTTTTCTTTTTTTGTTTTCATCCATTCACTCATATTTTTTTTTCTTTTAATCATGCTCATGCTTTGTAACAAATCGGCATGCCCCACGATCTCATATGTGGCGACCATCCGACCCACCCCATTCTCGAGCCTCAGCCCTCGAGGGATCCCTCACAAGGCTGGTGAGTAGGTACTATCCCTTAGGCCTACAAGGTTTTCATATGTCTCCCCAGGGGTGGTAATCCAGATTGGTGGATCAAGTTAGACACAACACGACCCGAACACGACACGATAACTAAACGGATCGAACCTCTTCAACACAATTATGACATGATTCATAATGGGTCGACACGAAAATAATCCGATTAATCCGTTTATTTACAGGTTGTTTATCAACCCGTTAATGACCCGTTTAACCGATACGTTATCGACCCGTTTAGCTAACATGAATAATGACATGTTAGTCGACACGTTTAATGACCTATTTAATTGACACGTTAATGACCCATTTAATCATATTTAATACATTTAAATTTTAATATAAATCTAATAAAAAAATTAAAATAAAGATGTATCCACAAATACAATCTAAAACCTAAAAAAGTACAATCATCCACAAATACATCACAAAGATAAATATAAAAATATCTTTGCAAATATAATCCTTCATATTAAAAAAAAAAACAACATGAAAAGTGTATCCATAAATAAAGTCTTTTATATTAGAAAAAAAACATGAACTGTTGATTGTATCCATGATCCACCAAACTATAACCTGCCAAAAAATAATAACTAAAAGTTAACTAATTAATAAATTATGCATTTATGCATTAAAAATATATATTTTTTAACAAACATTCTAACAAAACCAATAAAATTTTACCACTACACGACAGTTTGTGATGAGATAGATTCGATAGTGTAATTACTAGCGCTAATAATTTCACTATTATCATTCATGTTCATGACCTCTTTGGTAAGCTCATCTATATTATGCAAATAATACATACATATATATATCTAACAAACTAAATTAAATATAGGAACAAACTAGCAAATAGCAATTACTTTCATACGACTAAAAGATGGCGGAGCCATAGCAGCTTGTTGTGACGAAGAACAACAAGTTCAAGGCACTTATAAAATCAAATTCAAGGCACTCGCAAAAATGAATCTAAAACAGCAGATTATGACAAGAACCTTCTATCCAGTCAATTGAAATATAAAAGTACATACTACACCTAGCTTACGGCATTCAAAACAGCTTACGCAACACATTCAAGACAGCTTATAATATCAAAACAGCTCACATAACTTTACCACGACAGTTTTTACATCGAAACAGCACTTATAACACCAAGACTTTAAACAACTTTTATAAAATGTTAACAGCTCTTAACAGCACTTACCAACATTCAAAACAGCTTAAACAACTGTTAACACAAACCAAAACAGCTTGAACAGCTTTTAACATTAATAAGACAGCTTCTAAAACAACAAGACAGCTCTCAACAGCTTTTATACACTATTAACAGCTCCTAACATCACCAGACAGCTCTTATAAATTCAAAACAGCCCCATACACTTATGCAAGACAGCTTACAACACCCAAAACAGCTTAATCCATTTATTCAAAACAGCTTTTCGTCTCAAAACAGTCCATGCATTTCATATCAACATCACAACTTATCATTTTACATTCATTTAACATATAGTTAAGCATGATATTATTACATTGTATCCAAATTCCATTTGAACGACAAAAATGTGCCCTTGGCCGTGAGCTATACACCATTCACACCAAATAATTTTTTTTTTCAAGCTTTCATGTAACACCCTCTCTCGAGGATGTTACTGTTTCTGTGTTCAGAGAGAAGAATTGTTCCAGTGTGCCCCTCTGGAAAAAAAAATAAAAAGGATTTTTAAGTAATTTAAGTAAAATAATTAAAATGTAAAATTTTGAAAGTTTAAGAAAATAAGTGAAATTTTTAGAAGTTGATGGGCTTAAAGGGAATTTGCCAGATATATTAAAAGAATTCTCTAGAATTAGTGGTATTTTTGTAATTTTGAGGAACAGTCAACTTGGATCCGTGCCTATAAATAAGCGTGTGCTACGTCAGTTTGAAGGGAGAGAGAAAGAGAAAGAGAAGGAAGAAAGAGAGTGAGAGCTAGCGTGGATACAGCCGAGAGCTCATATGAGTGGAGCTAAGGAGCTCACGTGAGTAGAGCTAAAGCTAGAGCTGGAGGAGTTGATGTGAGCTGGAGCTGAGAGCTCGCTGGAGCTGGAGGAGCGGGAGATGAGTGCTAGCTAGCTAGAGCTGAGAGCGAGCTAAAGCTGGAGTTGGAACTGGAGCTCGCATGAGTAGCTCGAGCTGAGAAGGGTGGAGCATCAAGCTAGAGGAGGGCGTTGGGCAGCGAGCTAGGGAGATCGCTGGGCAGCAAGCTGGTTGAGGTCGCCAAGGCAGAACCAGGAGTAGAATTTCTCAAGCAAGTTGGAAGCAAGTTGTGAGTGTGTTTTTATATTATTATAAAATATTTCTCAGTTTATCATCAATATTTTATATATTCATTTTAGATAAATTATTAAATAGTTTATTTAGTAAATGAGTTTATAAACATTTTATATGTTTACATAAATAGAAATAATTAAATGGTATGCTTAAATATTTTTAACAGAAAGAAAAACAGTTTAGTAGTGTATGGCATAGTATTGGGAGGGTAAGTCCAGTTGACTTTAGGGGGATTGAGTCTGTCAGAGTCTGTCGCCCTCTACATTAGTGAGATATTTCTCGATGCACAGTGAGCGATGATAGTTCCGCCATGCATGTATACAATATGTCTTTTAGTAGCTTGTTACGGTGGGCGACATTAGCCTTTGCACCATGTGACCCTCTACACTGAGCGGAGATGGTTTGACTGCCTCGCGGTTTTTAGTTTGCTCGTGGGATCAGATACAGTTAGCATACTTTTGATAGCCATATTTTGGGAAGAAATGATTTTTTTTTTAGGAATATGAAATATTTTCAGTAAAGTTTTTCAAATACAAAATAGAATTTTATGAAAACTGGTAGCTTTTAGAAATTAAAGATATTTTATAGAAAGTATGTTTGAAACATATTTTTGGGAGGGAATAAATTTTTTTAAATATATCGCACTCACTGAGCTTTTAGCTCATTTTAGTTTTATGTTTTGTGTTTAAAATCCTCCTTAAGTGCAGACACAGGTGATTCCAGGTACCGGAGCACGCCGCACAGTTTAGGTAGGTTCCGATTGTCGACGTAGTACATTCATTTGATTTCAGATAGCAATTAAATGTTTGCATGATTGTCAGGTTTATGAATAGATTTTGTAGCATTTTATTTATAGCTGCATGTTTCAAATATTTATTTATGATTTAACAGATAAATTTCGGGCCAAGCCTCAGAGATAGTTAGTAGCTAAGGATTCGCTCCATGACGTCCTTTTAGGCCTTAGTAGATGGGTTTTACAAGGGTCTCATGAAGTGCCCGGTAAGGTCGTTGGATTCATTAGTAGGAATCTGGGGCGGGTCCTGTCATTTTAAGCTCCAAATCACATCAATATCGACTCAAGATTCAAGTTAATATCTCAGAACTCCATTTGAGCAATTAAACTATCTTAGACGGAGTATAACATCCTTCTAACATCCATAAATCTTTCATGCAACATCATTTCATCACACTAAAAATTCACAACAGCTCATTCACCATCAAATCCACATTTTTCACAAGAGAAATCATGCATAAATCACACTTACCTCTTCCAAATGACTAGCAATGGTTGCAACTTGATCCTAGGCTTGCATGTAACTCATTCTTAACATGAAAACCACTCAAAGAAAGCTCCAAATGGAGATGCAAGGCTGCTGCCCTTGATTGCCCTTCTTAGCCATGACATTCCTCACTTCCTTTCAAAGGTGTTGCATGTATTAGAAACATTCCATGGCAACTCAAAATTAACATAAACCATGAACTTACCTTGGACTCTTGGTCAAAAAGCCCCCATGTTATTCCCTTTTTGGATAGCACACACACACATTCTCTCATTTTCCTTCAAATGTCGTATACACCACTCTCCATGTTCATTTTGCTTTTTCAATTTCACTTATATAATGCTTACATCATCCTTCCACATGTCATCCATTCAAGGCTCCACTTCATGCATGAATTACGCATGTCAAGCTTTTACACACCAAGCTCATGCATGACTCCCACATGGATCCCACATGTCTAATTTTTGCATGACACACTTTACACATGTCAACCATGCATTCAAGTCACTTTACACATGTCACACATGCATGCTTCCATTTCCACGCACACTTGCCACATGTCTTTCATGCAAGCTATCACTTCCCACTTGCATGGCACATGTCCACTCTTTCCTTTTTCGTTTCAATCTTATCAGAACGTCTGAAATTGGCTTTTCTGCGACTGTTTTGAAATTCTTCAAAAATTCTTCGGGGCGTATATTTGGACTCCCTGCATGCTTTTAGCGATCTCGATGACTCTTAATTTTCATCTTATACCCTTTTTCGAGCTATCGAAAATTTATCTAATTAGCTTAGGGGATTTCCGATTTGATTCCGATTCAATTCGAATTTCGATCGAAAGCGCCAATTAGGCTTCTAAGGTGCTCCTTAGGCCTAATAACACTCACTTTGATATTTTACTAATTTAGCAAAAATCTTCGAAAATCCTTCCATACTTTTTGATCAGATTCGAAAATGTCTCCAACTCACTCGAAATCTTACTAAAATGAAATAAATGCATCTTAAACACATCAATACACCATAGGCAAGGTCATACTTAATATCGCAAATGCACAGAATGAAAATATAGAATGGTATGTTACAATGAATTTTAAGATTACCACAAATTTTGGAGACAATCGCTGATTGACAAATACAAGTCAATCCTGATCACTAATGTTAGCTGGTTTTAACATTTCGTATTTTCTATGTGCATCAGGACCAAAAGGAATGTTTCTAATTTATTTTGTTATTCTGCATTTATAGTGTCTCCAACTCTCATTCATTGATTTTAATGTATGAGCTTTCATGGACTCATCAATACCAAGTCATAACTATAAGTATACATTGTTTAAAAGTAATTAAATATGTTGTAAAATTTAATATGCAAAATTGCTCTTATAGATACTTGAAACCAGTATATACCTTTATATTCTTCTACATTATATCTTTTAAAGATTGTAGTACCTTATCTCAGCTACTGTAAGTTATAGGTATCATCTGAGTTGTAATGGCTCCACAACTTGAACTATAGATCATCGAATTTTCTCCAATTGGTTGTCCAACTTCATTAATTTCTATCCCTGTGGCTTTGACTTTAGCCATTTTCTCATAATCCAAGCGGTTGGGACCTCTTCCTCTTCTTTTCTTCTCTCCACTTGAGCTACCTGAAAACTGACCAGTCGATGTTCCCTTAGTCGACATTTGAAAGTGTAATTGAAATAACATATATTAGAAGCCAACACGAAATTTTATTATGAATATATAAAATAATTGATATAAAATCAATCCATTTTAGAAAAATTTTGACAGAGTTTCCCTTATTTTTCGACCTTATGAAAAATGAAGTCCACTTGCAATGTAAATAACAAAGTAATTTCACAACAATTTTATTCACATCAGAGACTCTGTCTCTCCGCAAACATGAACACAACTCTATTACCATACTCCAGTAATTTCAAGATTCTAAAAACTCCAAATCATATATTTTAAAAACATTATATATAACAAAAAATATCATCCATAAATCATAAATCATCAACAAATGCAGCTCCAAATTCCAAATTCAACGTATCGAAAATAATCCACCTATGTAAACGCTTATACGTCTTCCACAGATAAATTCAAATAGCGTAAGAGGAGGAAGTTGGCGAAGATAACGATCCCACAAGAGCACTCAATAATGATTAAGTTGTAAAAAAAAAATTAATAATAAAAAAAATAAGTAACACAAATTAGAAAAAAAAAAAAATTAATGGCCGAACTGTTGCTCCGGTGGTCAAATGGTAGTCTGACCGTCCATTTCAGGTTACGAAAAAGAAGATGACGAACAAGAAGAAGATGAAGATCAAGAAGAAGAAAAGAAGAAGAAGACCAAACAAGAAGATCGAAGAAGAAACGGGTCGAGAAGAAGAGGAGGAGGACAAGAAGAAGAAAAGGAAAGCTTACCGATGGGACGGCGACGGAAGAGGATGGTAAAGCAACAGCGAGGTGGCGGTAGCGTCAGCAACTGTCGCTAGGGGAATGTAGAGAGAGAAAATGTGAGAAAGAGATAGAGAGAGAAAGGAGAGGGGGAAATGGGTCACTGGCACCAGAAATACCCAGATCTAGATTATCCATATTGGACGGGTCGGGCGCCCAGTATTGATAATTTTTTTATTTATTTTTTTTATATAAAAAAATTATCAATACCGAGCACCCGACTCGCCCGGTATGGATAATCAGATTATATCCATACTGGACGGATTGGGCATCCGATAAGGATATTATAACATTGTTTTTAATATAATCCATACCGGGCTTCTGACTCGCCCGGTATGGATAATCCTTTTATTTTAAAATAAATAATATTTTTCTTCCATACCGAGCACTCAACTCGACCGGTTTGGATAACCTGGCCGGGTGCTCGGTATGAAAAAAAAAAATTATTTATTTTAAAATAAATAATAGACTATGTATACCAGGCGTTATTTTGCCTGGTATAGATACTGAATTAACCATATCGGGCACTATGTGCCCGGTATGGTTAATTTCAAAGTTATTTTTTTTTTTGATTATCCATACCAGACCTTTAGTGTCCGGTATAAATAGTCTGGCTTTATTGCGCTGTTTTCTTATAGTGTTAACAATAACATTGTGGACTTTCTTTGTCATTCGGCCTCAGTTTGTACAATTATTATTATTATTATTATTTTGGGAATGACAAGGAATTGTTATAGAATGAATAGAAAAGGAATTTTGCAGGTAACTGGCCGGCAGAAAACAAGGTTGTGATTTGTGAAGCTTGAATATTGGTTCGAACCATTGATGTTGTTTAGATTTTCACTCCAAATATTATACACCAAAACGGCAATTGAAAACTTCAACTTGTTTGGGAACTTTTAAGGTAGCTAGGGAGGAGGAAGGTGGTTTTTTTTTTTTTTTTTTTCTGAGACAAGGTAGGATATGCCAATTTTATTTATTTATTCACACTCAATTCGATAACAAAATTACTTGACCCACAAAAATAATAATACACTAATAATGGAGTGTTTTAAACTCGGTGTGGCTATTCCACGTAAGTTAGATTGCAATATCCGTAAAATTATATTGTTGAACTCTTTTTTTCTCTGTACAAAAGAAATTTAAGTTCGTAAATAAAGCTTTCTAATCTTTTAAGGTTGGTTTATATCTTGCCTTTGTGAATATCGTAAACATGGATGATTTTGTAATAGATTATGAAATGAGATGAACTTACACAAAATTGTAAAAGAAATTTAGGAAGAAGACTTTTGAGTCTTTTGACTGACATGGATTATGAATGTGTTTTCAAAATCTAGAAACTTATATGAAATGTGATAAAACTTAGATATTTTTCTCTAACAATTTTGCCTAAACCCTTAAAACGAAAGTGAAATATCACAAAATTAAATGTCTTTTTTTTTTTTTTTTCTTGTTTTTGAAATTGTCCCATTATCTTCGGTTATGTTGCATGCTACTGAATTTCTATTTAGAATAAAGCAAAAGAAATATTCTTTTGGACATTTAATCTCAGTGGTGTAGTCTTGGGGACCCAGTGTCGGAGCCCGATATTGAATTTAAAGGGCCTCGGTTCAAACAACAATTGAATATCAAAACTTATCATGGAAGCAACCAATTTCACTCTTGTCTTTCATGTACTATTGAGTACATGAGGTGCCTGACATATGTTACCAAACAAAATTGAAAAGATCATTATATTTCACTAAAATTCTTCAACATATGATTTATTTCTTTTTAGTGAACATATGAATTGAATTTACAGTTTAGTTACTGATGTGAAATTAAACTTTATTTAGAGTTTCTTAATAAAATATTCTTAGAGAGAGAAAGAGATAACAGACCATAAATAGGCTGCAAACACATAATTATAAAGATAAAAATCTTTTCACACACCATAATTTAGTCCTGGACTCTTGGCTAAGACAGTAACGCAGGCCATAGAGTCCTGAACATTTCACACAAACTCACACAAACAACAAAACATCACCTGGACCTCTAGATAATAAATATCAATGCTAATAGCAATAAATAAATAAAGCAAAATGAAAAGAAACAAGTAACACAAATTTTATCATTTGAGCTAAAAGCCTAAATGCAAACATTTTTCCATGTCAAGCTAGAAATTGTTGCTCAGTCGACACAGCAGCGGTACATGATAAACCTCTCCATAAGGCGGCCACACTCTGCACAGATCGCCTTTCCAGGAAGTCCTCCATCAATTTCAGGAAGCATAAGGCGGTAGCAATGATGTGTGGTGTGAAGTTGCTTCAGATAGTCGTTGAGTCCTCCCAAAAAACCTTTGTCACTAACCTCACCACGCCATTTTTCAAATTCCGACATGCTTCTTAGAGCTCTGTCTCCCTCGGCTTTAGGCATCTCTGCAGATTTTCCCTGGCAGAATATTGCCCATCCTTCTTGACTGCGATAACCAAGTATTGTCATCACCTCTCGCATTATGTGATCATTCTCAAGAGCCTTGCCATGTCGCAATTTCGAATAGAGCATGCTCTCTAACCGTTCCCAGAATAACCATAAGGATGTATCTTTCAAGAAGTGACCTAGATTCTTCTGCTTGATGGTGTCGATGATTTTTCTCATTCTCTCCCTTGCATTGCTTATCCCCACATAAACCATTTTTAAGTCTATACCGGCATTCTCGGCCACTTTTTTCGCTGCCTCCGTGAATTTTTCAATCCAGTTCACATCTTCACCTCCGTACACGCATATGTGCTTCCCTTCAGTTATCTGATAAAAGCAAAAACATTTTACTGTTAAGTTTCAACATAGCAAATATGTCACTTTTACACATTTAGAGTATCTAAAAGAATGCATATATATATGTACCCAATGCTGCACGGTTTCATCAATGGGCTCAAGAAGTAGCTCAGGCCCCCAAGATGCTTTATTCCAGAGTGTTTGTTCTGTTTCACTAGAGAAAGGGAAGGAGGCCTCATTTCGCCATATCCACAACATGTTGAAAACATTTTGGTTCAACACCCTTCCTTGTGGATCCAGGCAAACTAGGATTGGCTTCTTTGAAAAATGCCACACTTCCTTGATGTACTTAATGACTGCAGGTTCGATCAATGAAGGGTGGCGCACACTGTACCATGGCATCATTTCTTGCAGCTGCTCAATTTTGTTTTGAAGCCCTTCATGCGAATCAATTGATCCGTCCACTACTGGAAGCCACACAATTTCATAGTCACCATCTGCCTTACGTTCTTTGTACATTGACTCAAGACTCCGAATTTCTTCATGGGAGAGATCAAGGTCTGATATAAGCAGCAACACATGCTTCCCACTTAATACTCCAATATGAACCTGTTTGTATAAACAGGTAAGTATACTGTTATATTTAAATTTAAACTTTTTGTAGGCAGAAGAAATCAAAGAAAGGAATTGGGCAACAAATCATGTTCTTGGTTGAATCTTTCACATGTACAAGGGGTTGGCGATCATCCTTGGCACAAATCAATTCTGTGAGTACCTTCATGGGAAAAGTTTCGAGCAAGCGGACTAGTTTACGATAAGCTTCTATCTCAGCTGCATCCCAAGGATGTACGATTAAGGTTGAATTTGTATTCAAATTCAGGATATAATGACAAACTGCAGATAGTTTTAGGACTCACAAGTCTGTTGACGATGAAGCTTCATTTGCTTCTTCAGTTGCTTATGTATATTGCTGCCCTGTTCAGCCAAGCTTGATATTTCCGATGCAATGTACCTGAAATATGTACATGAATTGTACAGAGTTGCTATTTACATGCAGATTATGTTCTATTTAGTTGGTAATATAGCAGTTCATGGATTAGATGTCTTACGCAGCTCTTAAACCTATGAGGCTTGCAATCTGTGTAGAGCAAGCCAAGATACTTCGAATAGTCCAACAGGCTACAGTTGGCTGGATATGAGTCATGCCAGTGGACGTTGCTGTTAAGTCTATTGAAATATTGTACTTACTACGAAGCTGCTTGAACTCAATAATCAACTTGGTTATATCTAGTATGGTATTGATGAGATTGTTTACTGCATCAAATTGGGGTTTTAGAGAGTTATAATTCTCCAAGATATCCGGCAGCTGCTTAAGGAAAGCCACAGACTTGGCCAGTGAATTTGTAGTGCAAAGCTGTGCGACAAGCCAAATCTCCCCATAATTCACAGCAAAAGCTGCTAAGGTTAGCATCATTTTTGCTTCCCATGAATAGTTTCCAAGTGTGGTGAATAGCGTCATAGTTTCTGCCTGCCAATCTCCTCCTTCAGGGCACTTGCATGACAGCTGCACGATACATTACGCATATTAATATGCATGTCACGGTAAAACTAGGAGTGAGTAGTATTCCTGTGGTTTTCTCACAGAAGTTTTAAGCAGTGAGAAGCATTTCTTCAACTAGACAAATTAACTGTATATCACTTAAAAAAGTTGATCAAAAGCAATAATATTGGTATCTCCAACGAATGTGGGAATCAAAATAACCTGGCAGGAGATTTTGTGTATTTTATCAGAATAAGACAATGCTTCAAGCTTGCCCTTACGAGCAGCCACTTGTCCACTCGTGCACTGCAAAAAGCCAAGACAATACAATAGTATTCCATTTATTATTTATATGTATGTGCTGGTAAAATTTGAGTAAAACAAGTGTTACATTCAGAACACCATCAACGCTAGGAGTGGCACGGCGTAGAATGTCCTCGATGGTTTGGAGAATGGTCTCGACATCAACCTCGTGGCCATCAGGAGTATGAGTGGCTCGAATTTTCTCCATGACACTGTCATCGGATGCAGAGGACATCATGTGGTCACTTCTTGTAAGTTGCTGCGTCTTTTCAATTTCAAGAAGCTTGAGTGGACTCAATGAGTGAGGAAGTTTTTGTGTTTTATATGGATCGATGTGAGTTGGGTGGATTTGTGGTTAGGCCATGCAGACTATATATAGTAATGAGAAGATAGAATGGAGCCAAGTTGAACGTGTATACCTTACTTGCAAGGGTAGTCTTAACAAAGTTAAAGGCGTGTTTGTTTAATAACAAATATGTAGCCATGGACCATGCTGGGCCCCAATTGCATGTGTACCTAGCATAAACCGTTCCAGTTCGTATTTATTAAGCAAAAGTAATGTTTGAAAGCCCTCGGTAGATAGGGATCAGAGTGGATTAGAACAAATTTTTTAAATGAACTTTAATGGTATAAAAATATTTTATTAATTAAAAAATATAGGTATTCTTACTTAATGGAGATATAATAAACTTTATTCTTCAAAATTTATATTATAAATAAATATACTTAAAAACCAGAGTAAAATGATTAAAGAAAATATGAAAGAAACATGAAATTTAAATGATCAATGCAAGCAAGTTTTAAAGATATTTAAATGATTAAACTTATCAATTAATTATGAATTATAGAATAATAGCATTATAGCATCAATAATTTTTCTTTAAATAAAGGCAATCTACTTTTTGACAATCATAATTATTATTATACTTTAAATTAAATAGTACATTAGCAAAAACATTAAAAGATATTAAATTTTAGTGATATACTATGGACTCATGTTATGACAAAAGACTAAAAGCAAAGGGTGAAAAACTTTTACAAAAATAATCGTAAGAAACAAAATTATTACATATGCAATATTTAAATAAAAATATAAATATAAATAAGAAAATATGTGTAATAGGTTTGAAATAATTATGTATTTATTTTGGTACTAAAGAATTAGTAAATGAAAAAAGAAAATATATTAATAAATTTTAAGATGAGTGTAGGTTTATAATTATTTAAGAAAAAAAAAAAAAAAATTCAAGGTGGGGCAAGGTAAGTTTCAGCCTAGCCATCCACCACCCAACTACGTACGTCCGTGCAGGTAGATCAAAGCTGTCAAAGAGAAAATGACCTTTCAAATTACCCTAGCTTGAAGGCTATATCATTGAACATAAATGATTACGATAATTACCCAAGTTAGAGTTTGACACTATTTTTATAAACAAAAAATACGTGCTTAATAATATTTCGATATGATACTTGATTGATTGTCGTGGCTGGTTATGTATTCGTATTAATAATTATTCTGAAACTTTATTTCAACTTTTGGTTTTAAAACTTATGTTGTGGTGCTAGAATTCCCGCCACATTTGCATCTAAATGAGTAATTATCTGAATGTGTCGACGTAAGCTTATGAATTTAGTAACTTAATATTGGTAATCAAATATCGCTTGGCTAATGTTCAGGTTCAGAGCAGTTTAAACGGAAAGTACAAGTGCAATGTGCCAAGGGAAATTAAAATGTATAAATTTGTTAATTAAATGGTTAAAAATGCCATGTGATGCACCACCAATATTATACTATACAGAAAGATCAGTCCTTACAGGTATTTGATCAGTTTCTTTCTATATAAAAAATAAATAGATAAAATTAAAACTCACTAGTGAGATGACTTAGTGGTTAGCTACCTCTACCTACTAAATCAAGTAGCAGGTCTGAGTCTCAAAAAGTTACACCATTTTGTATTAATATTCACAAAAGTGTGGGTAGACCTTTCCCGATGTCTGGAAGTATTCATTCGAGTTATGCTACTAAAGTCTCATCTGAACTGGTCTCGATAGTCAACATCGAGCATTCATCTGAGATCATGTTATTAGATTCTTATATGAGTTTGTCTTGGTAGTCATCCTAGTTGTGCCACTAGACTCTCATCTAAGTCGATCTCGATAGTCGACATCAAACAGTTAATTCATGTTAGTGTAACACTGCAATTTGACATAAAAACTAATATAATAAAATGTTCAATCAACCTCTTAAATCTCCAAAACTAAAAGATAATTAAAGAATAATTCCATAAAGTGTTTAATTCAATAATATATATATGTCTTAACAACTCAATAAAAGTCTTAAACAACTTAAATCTACAATCATTCAAAATCAGTATTTACATTTAAGTCTCAACAAATGAAACAAACTTAAATGCTTCTTAAATAATAGCAAGATAAATAGCCACAGCTCTAAAACTGAAATCCTCCATCAAGCAACACCAATAACTCGAAGTCGTCCTTCAAGACAAACAAACCTACTAATATGTAAAAATAGTAGAAAAGATGGATGAGTCGTCAACTCAAAAGGTAAATGTTAGACAATACGATATAGCATGTAATATGACGGATATATTGTAACTTTATAAATTAACTTTACAATAAAAAGAAAGTCATAATATCATAGTAATTGAAATAACTGCAAATATAATGAAATCAATAAAACATTTAACAATACGATCTAGAAAACATTCAATTCCTAAAGCCAAAGTCAAAAGTAGTGGACAATATTCCATACACAAATTTAAATAAAAATATAACTAGCTCATATCACATAATATCATTCACAATTTTGGTGACCCAAACAATACGATACAATCATGACACCTATAATCCTAGTAAAGGGCTAACATAATTAATGTTCGCAACAATAAATATTCCAGCTAGACCAATACAATACAATTATTACACCTATACTCCTAGTGCCTAAGGCAATATAATTAAATGAATTGCGGATAACTGAGCCAAAATGTTTTGACTACAATCACGATTACAATAGATGTAATACTTTTTAAATACAGAGAAATACTTTTGATAGAATATATCTGTAAACCCTCAATTATGATTACGGTTTACTAATATCACTCCAGTAGTATTACTTAAAGTTGAATTTATTTTCGCATCACGAGTAGGATGCCGATTGAAGAACCCCAGAGTATTAAGGAGTGATACAAGAGAATATATGGTGAGATAAGCCCACGGGTAAAGTAAAAAAAGATATAAAAGTTTCACCAATAGATATTAGTCAAGTGTAATTTAGGTTTGTGGATATTAGAGAGCCACTTGAAGCCATTATATGGGTGGAAGAATTAGTGATTTTAAGTGGTGACAAGTGGACCAATTAGCATTAAACTTATTCATTTATGAGTCAAAATGGAATTAAACAAAGTTCAAGGGGTTAAGTTGTAATTAAAAGAAATTATTATTTTTTTTTGAAAAATTCCCAATTATAAATAGAAGCTCTCATTCAACTTTTTCATCATTCATTTTAGCGTTCAAAAACCGAGAGTGAGAGAGAGGTGTGTGCCGTCCAAAGCAAGAGAAGGAATCAAGGAGATTTCAAGTCATTTCTTCTAGTAATTCATCATCAAATTCAAGTTTGTCATCAACTAAAGTTAATTGTGCAAGTTTGGAGTAAGAATGAAACTTAAATAAAGGAGTTTTCTTGTATTGATTCAACCTAGATAGCCTAGAAAAACACATTTTTATCTGGCTTCAAAATCTTAATTTGAGATTATGGATTGGAACTAAGTTGGCTGGTGATGATTTTAGTGTGATTAGTATGATAAAAATTAAAAGAAAAGTGAGGATACATGAAGGGGTATGTCACGGCCAAAGCTAGGGTTTGTGACTCAATTTTTGTTTTCATGTTTTGAGCTTGAATTTAGATATAATTGAGGCTAAGAAATCATATAGAAATAATAAAATTGAATAATCAAATGTGTAGAGTCCAATCGAGTGTTTTTAGATTAGTTGAAGAGCATGAAAGAATCTCATGTGTAAGTGTTCTCTTGATGCATGAAATGATTATGGTTGATCATAACTGAGCGAAAGAACATGAAATATGAAAGAGTTGAGCTTATTGCATAAGTGAGATGAAAATGTGCTTTTAAAAGTGTTGAAAAAACATAGTTTTTGGCTAGAAACATCCACCCGGTAACCGTTTCTTTTCGAATTCGCTTATGACTGACCTAAACGCGAGTTAGGAAGATGATTGGAGCAAAAACGGAATGAAGAAAGCTTTGGATTGGCCTCTATGTAACATTCGGGTTTGACACCCTTTATTTTTCATTTTTTTCGTTTCGAGTTTCAGAAAATTTTTTCAAGCATATCGGGGTGTTTTTAGGTGATAATAAATGGGACTCATAAAAAGAAATCAAGATTCAAAAGCATCGAATAAGTTAAAACTTAGTTGAGAAAGTTTAGACGTAAAAAGGATTTTATAGAGTTAATGGCCTTAGAAGTTATTTATAACTTTGTATTAGTGAGTTTAGTGATTCTAAATGAGTATTTGATGTTTTAGGGTGAAGGCGAAAAGTTTCGAAGGCTTCCAAAGGATAATCGTCATCTATCAAAGAGCATTTTATGAGTAGAAAGCTAATCATTCAAGCGTTATTTTGTTTGTTTCTTATTTTTTATTATATACGAGTAAATGTATTTTATATTCTATTCATATGAATTTATTCATTATATAATTAAGTTATTTTGTTAGGACCAAGTCCTTCATGCTTAAGACTATATATAAATATCGATAAATACGCTAAATGTGATGGTATTTTTAAAATATTCCACCGTTGTGAGAAATTTTTCTTATGTGATGAAAGTGAACAATTATGGGTCTAATTGAATGTTTATGAGGTTAATTTGATGAATCGATAAGCGTGGAATATTTTAGGAATATTATTGAGAGGAATAACGGTTAATTTTATCGATATTAAAATCGTTATGGAAATTGATGGATTTAACGTATTTATGTTTATGGAATAAAGTTTTTATGAAAAATGTAAGTGATGAGGATTAAAAGAGGTTATTAGAAAGTGTAAATTATAGATTAAAAATGAGTATGGAAAATGGATAAGTGAAGTTCATAAAAATAGCAATAAAAGAGGGGTTTAAGTGTAAAATTTAGATTGGAGTTTGAGCTGTCATAATTTAAGGAAATAGAGGGGCTTTTGGGCAATATGTTACACAAATTAAATGTATGTTTCCAGCTCAGATCGGGAGAGAAAAAAAATCAGATTCCAGCAGCTGAAAACAACCCAGCAGAACCGAAGACATCTCCCTCTCTCGCGCGATCGTCTCTCGGCCACCAAGAGCTGTAACAAGACCGATCATCCATGGGCTTTCTTCACGGTCAAAAGGGGACTTGAAGGAGCAAGATAAACCTCTGTTTTCAGCTCAGAAAACCAGATCTGGAAGTGAGGAAGACAGCTCAGAAATCGGGAAGAAGATGAAGTCGCGATTGGCGTTGATGAAGCTCGACAGACCATGAGTGAAGGAGAAGTAGTTTCGGGTCAGCTGGAGCAAGCAAAGGACGAGCTGAAAGCAGCTGGAAGAAGCCAAGGAATGGAGGAAAATGGCAGGGGTAGGCGTGAATGATGATGGTCAACAGTGGGTAAGAGAAATAACTTAACTTTGTGTGATGTTTTCTTGAGCTGTGCTGTCCATTTCGTGTGATTGTTGGGTTTTGTTGTTGTAGCTCAAGTTAGATTCGAAAATGGAAGAATTTGGACTGCCATGAAGCCTCTGATTAGCTACTGATATCAAACACCAGTAAGTAAGGTTGGGTTTTAGTTGATTTTATCTTATTAAAGCTGAAATGGAATGGTTGATTGTGTAGAGTTATGTGTGATGTGTGTGCCGTGAATCAAGATGGAAAAGAATGGGTATTTGTGTGATGTTCTGCCGACAGTATGTATGTGTGTGGGTGTGGGTTATGTTTGGTTTAAAATAATGGAAAATAATTGATTATTGAGTGTATTGATGCATGATAGAAAGATGAATGTGTGTTGGAACCGAAAGAAAATGGCGTATGGTGTTATTACGTGATTTGTGACTAGGATGAAAGACAGCTGGTTATAAGTTGAATTTGTGTGATTTTAAGTTGATTTTAAGGTCCTAGGTATGTGCTTGAATGTGTATTTGAAGGTGATTAAATCATAGATAACAAATTGCATTGCATGGAACGCGTGTAACGCTCAAAGATAATAGTTTGAATAAATGATGCGCAAGCTGTCCCATTTTTATTTTCTTTCAAATTGATAGTTTCAAGTGTGTATTTAAATGTGTTTGGACATGGAAATATCATGGAAATGAATGGTATTAAGATAAGAGCATTTAACGGAAAGAATATTGCTTGATTAGGTTGATTAGATTGAGAAATTGTTAAGGAAAATTATATTGTCATTAGAGTTGTGATTGAAGAGAATTTTAAATGAATTGGTGATTAAATTTTAGGTGAATTGGAAACTCTTCGATCGGAAACGGAGACGTGTAGGAAGTGAAGGAGGTTCTTTGAATCGAAAGCTAACGGACGGGAATAAGTTGTGAGTGTAAAACTATATATATATATATATGTTTTGTTTAAATATATATATTATGTTTAACTATATATGTTTTGAGGATATGTTTGTATATGCATATTTTATATATGTTTATGACTTGAATATAATTGTTTTGATTATAGAAATGTTTTATGTTTCGATATGAGGTTTAAGGAAAAAGAATCATGTGTTAAGGTTTTGATTTTTAAACAAAATCTTGACAAATCAATTGTTTATGGAAAGTATAAAAGAAATGGTTTTGGTTTTTAAATGAAATGTGATTTATAAAAGGATTTTTAGCCAATGGTTACCCTAAACCCTATCATGACTGGAATGACTGAAATGACTGGATAATCGGCCGAGATACTTTAGATGTGTAAAGGTATGGGTAAAGAAATAGGTTACTAACTAAGGGAAGGGATAGAAATTATAGGATTGCCTTTACACATTATAAAGTATTCTTATGACTGTTACCCTGCGCAAGGCGTGATTTATCCGCAGCGTAGTGGTTTTATGACTGGAAATGGATCGTCCCGCCACCGTCGCTTTTAGGTCGGTTGGTGCATTATTCCCTGGGTTCCATTGGTAGTGACTGAAATGTTAAAGATGATTTCAAATGTATATTATGATTGATATAATTGATAAATGAAATGAAATGTTTTATTTATTTTTATAAATGTTATGATTTTACTGAAAGATGTTGAAAGGTGTTTTGATGTTAAACTGTACACTCACTGAGCTATTTTTAGCTCACTCTTTCAAAATGTTTTAATAAAATTTTCAGGAACTGAGATTAGGGAGCAGTTTGAGCATCCTCTAGGGCAGTTGTAGGCGGCCTACTTGTAGACGACGACGACTTGAAAATATGTATATAATTTTTGGGCTATAAATATGTCATATTATGGTTTTGATACTTGCATCATTATTTTTGTATTGTATATACATATATGCATAATTAAACTCTGAACTACGAGGACTTTGATCCTCTGTAGATAATTGAGGTACGTAGGTGTTTGGGAGTGCCCAAACTCAAGCCCAAAATATTTCAGAAAATATTTTGAATTGTACATAATACATATGTTTTGTTTTATGGATGAAAATGATTTTACTGAAAGTTTTTAAATATTCTTGTGATTAAATTGTGATGGACCTGAGGTCCTGAAAAAGGTAGTGGAGAAAATTGAATGAATTTTTGAAGTGTTTATGATCTTATTTGCAGGTTTTGTAAAATTGGGATGTCCGAAAAACAGAGGAAACTCTGTCCGTTTTTCCGCAAAATTTTTATTGAATAAATGGTTTATTGGTTTTAATAGAAACAAAAAAAAAAAATTCCCACCACATTTTCTGTTAGTTAATGAAATGAATAAATGTTTTAAATGGGTTCGCTCCACGGATTCCTAAGTTAATTGTTTAAAGAAAAGGTTTTCGGAGTCCGTTGGAGTGCCGGGAGGGCTTCCCACGGATTCAAGAGGTTAAATCCGGGTTGGGTCCCTTCATATTTGTTGAAATTATACTAAGGTTCTAACATGTGAGTTTTCAATTGAGTATATATTTATACCAAGAACATATTAGAAGTAAAGATTTTAGGCTTTTTGCCTTAAAAACAAGCTTATTTGAGAATATCGAGAAAAAGTATTTTATTACGCCGATAGTTTACCCTAGCCCTAGTTGAGTACCAGGTCGAGTATTTTATGTGTGTACGATAGATATGAGAGAGTCACTAACCGAGAATGGAGTCCGAACGACTCTTACGAGAGAGAGTCGGTTGAGTCACCCTCTGCACGTATAAAGGTAGTGTAGTTCAGACCGATTGCTAGAAGGTAATGTGTGCCCTAAGTTTCCTCATTAGCGACTAAACATGGTAGATTCCTTAATTCCCAATGACTAGCGAGAGACTTTATGCTGCCACGACAGGAGTAGTTTCCTTGGGTTACCCTTAAGACGAGAAAATGAGAAAGTTTAAGAAAATGATTTAGAAGCTTGAAAAACAGTTTTCAAATAAGTCACGATAAAGTATTTTAGAAAAGAATAAAACTGTTTTTCTTTAGTTTTATTAAATTGTAATTATCACTGAGTTTCACTCATAGTTTGTGTTAAATTGTTTTCTTAAAAATTCTCTCTCAGATGCAAAAGTGAGTCGTACAGAAGAGAGTCGTTCAGTAGATGAGGCTCAGACGGACGCTCAGATTGACTGACGGACGATCTCTACTATCTTATATATTTCTTGTTTATGTCATGTGCATATTTTGAATTAAATAATGGTGTAAATTGTAAATGTCAGTACAAATTTTTGGATGCATGTCTTTATACAGTATTTTATCAAAAAAAAAAAAAAAAAAATCCTTAAACCAATTTTCATACTTGTGGTTTTTATGGTCAAACTGGTTTGGGATGTGGGCTAAAGGCCCTTGGTAGTTGAGATTGATTATCATAGAAGTGTTTTTAAATTGTTTTTGAATTGTAGGGTGGCATAATTTAATAAACAGTCTGCGTACTGTCGGATTTTTAATAGAAAAACGAAAAATCTTTACACCTACCACCTCGTAAACGAGTTTAAAATAATTTTTAGTGTTTCGACGGGATTTCTTCAGACCAAAGTTAAGGTTCGTTGAAGTTCTGTTGGGGTGCGTTGGGGTCTTTCTCGGATTCAGAAGAGAGATTCAAGAGAGGTCCCATCAATATCACACTTTTCAATTAGGAATATAATACTTTTAATATAATCGAACAATGTGCAAAAGACATACATTTGAGGATGTAAAATCATTTAACTAAAATATAATGGAAGGTAGCATTGAAAAACCCAAGGTTTCATTATATTGTTTAAAATTTCCAATCAAGATATTTTTGAAGTTGAATAGATACAAATCTTTTAATCTCTTAAACTCATAAAAATATTAACACACATCAAGAAAACCAATTTGTCACAAAACCATAAACACAATCAATCCTCACAAATCGTTTAATCTCTTAGATTCATAAATACATTAACACACATAAACAAAATTCATATAAATTGTCACAAAATAAAGAATTCCTATAAATCAAAATTGAAACTTTTAACCTCCCAACAATGACATATCCAAGTACTCCACCTACACATAATAAATGATTAATACTAGAACGCAATTGCTGAACTTGATTGCTTGTTTAATATTATATAAACTTTAAGTGAGACACCGATAAATCAAAATCCATATGAATTGTCACAAAATAAAGAACACCCATAAATTAAAATCGTAACTTTTAACCTCCCAACAATGACATATCTGAGCACTCCGCATACACATATAATAAATGATTAATACAGGAAGGCAATTGTTAAACTTGATTGCTTGGTTAATATAATATAATCTTTGAATGAGAAATCAATACATTTCATTTGTGAAAGTCTTCCCTAACTTGAAAAAACATGAATTTAAAGAAAAAACAAGTCTAACAAACATTTTTGTAAACACTTTGTTAGCATAATGAAAGTTACTTTGAATGGAAGCTATTATGGAAATATAATTAGGTGATTATAGTGAACCCTAAATTTTAAATTTTAGTAATAGGTTTACTTATTAATTGGGTGTACAAATCATTATTTCAGGGTGGTAATATCTTCACCCATAAACTAAAGTCTTCAAGATATAAAATACTAATTGTTATCAAAAGTCTTCAATAAAATAAATATTTAATTAGTTTCAAAACAAAAAAGAGAAAATAAATATGTTCTTATTTTCTAGAAAAAAAGAAGAAGAAATCATTAATCCAAGTACAACATTTAATTTATTAATGATTTACACCAAATTAGTGAGGACATCGCACTAACGTTAAGGTGCAAGTCAATCATAATGTGACAACCATGGATATAATATTCATTATCGTTACCTTCATACTTTTTACATTGTACTACAAATTGCTAGAATTATTTAATTCTTTGATCATAGTTTATTTGCTTACAAAATTTATTTTTTAAAAAAAAATACGAGATTGTTTCCTTCTTCACTTCAAGTTTCTTACTTTTGTTGCTATATTGTATAGTCTAAAAACCTAAAGTCGAGTAATGAAGTATAAGACCGGCTAAGATATTAGAAATGATAGGTTAAATTTCTTTAATTAATATCTATCGATACAAAATTCATTGCCAAGACTAATTGATAATTGAATATCTATTTAAATAGGGTATGGGCAATCACTAATGGTGGTGAGAAAAAGAAACGCAAGTGGTTATGGGTTTAGAAAATGTTTTAATGGAGGTAAAGTCTTTGCTAATGGTCCACATAACCATCTTTTATTTTAATGACAACTCAACTCCTCTTATTAATAACCCTTCTTCATGTACTTGCCCTTGATGTTGTCATTCTTTCTACAAACTTTGAGAGAAACACCATGTAAGGCCCCAATCTAAGTGGACCCAAGAGATTAATTGAAACTCATATTATTGTTATTAATTTAATATGACCCTAGGTTTAGAAATAAATTGATATATGGATAGATATGACTAGTTAGACATTTTAAAAAAAAAATCAAGAAAGCTAGGTGTAAAAGGAAAATGACCATAGAAAAGGAGAGGGCTAAAATATAAAAATGCAAGTAAAAAAAACAGTTGAGAAATTTGGGTGACCGTGCATGACAGGACCCATCCCGACCTTTATCTCGAGTTTGAGAGGATCCTGTGAAAACTGATGTCTTTCTTATTAAAATCTGTATATGCTGAAAATTCTTTAAAATAATCATTATAATTCTGATAATCACCCTAATGGAAATATAAATGGAACAAATCTAAAATATTTTAATTTCTTGTGTTAGACCCATAGACTGAATAAATAAGATTTTTATAAAATATCTGTATAATGACGATTCATCTGTAAAACCATTTTGAAAATACATTTACGAAATCTGGTAAATAAAGAAATAACATACACAAACACAACTATTTATTATCATGTGGCTCTTTTTACGATATATAATAATCTACACGAATCTACGGCGGATACCTGAAAAAATAGATTTATAAAAAAGTAAAAGCTAACGCCCAGTCAGTAAATATAACTTTTCAAAAACATTTTTAAATAAAATATAAAATATTTCTAGTAATAAAAAATACTTCTCAATGATTCATATAATTTCATCTTTGAAATAATAAAACTAAATTTAAATATAATCTCGTAGTAAAACTGTAAATTTCTATATAAATTATTTTTATAACTTTAATAATATAACATATGAAAATCTATAATCTATAAAACTTTTCTGGAATCTCTTTCTGTAAATTAGGTATTTTATAAATTTCATTTTGTACCGATCAAACTCAGTATATAACATCTATAATATGAAAATCTGCACCAACCAATACCTAGGGAAATCCGTCATACGTGATGGAGTTATTCAATGCACAGTAGAGCAAGAAATAACATCTACCATACATGTGTTGGACGACTTAATGACTATAAACATCTGTCATACACATACTGGACGACTCTCTTGGACTTAAACATATGAAACTTGCTTGACCATTAGATGAGAGAATATAATCTTAGTGTTCTGAAAACATATTTATTTTTCTTTACTTTTTCAAAGCATAAAATCATATTATTTAAAATATACTGAAAATTTTCTAATAATAACTCAAATTGAAAACATAAAATTCTTACTGGAATTTCTAATAAGTATATATACGAATTTGTAATAAAATTTTATTTCAATCATAAAACATAATTTATAATCTATAAAATCAATTAATTCGATAATTTATTTACTTGAAATAAAAACTGAAATGTGAAATATAAATAAACATAACTCAATCAATTTAATTAAAAATAAAATTATCCACTCATATAACTTTTTTACTTATTTCTGGATCTAAAATGAGTTCCCTTATGATTTTCTCATAAACTTATATCCACCCTAAAATCACATAAAACTCATGAATTTAGAACTTATAGAAGAATTAACTAATTTTTTGGAATCTAAATCTCATTCAAATAAAAATCACTTATCTGAATAATTTGAACATCCAAATATATGCTAATTTTCCTTTTCTTGGCTTCTCTTCCGCCTCTTTTCTTTTCTTTTCTTTTGCTTTTGCTATGTGATGTTAGTTGAGTGTGTGTGTGAAATGTGCTTTTAAATTGAAAAACCAATATATATATATACCAACACCTATGGCTAAATACCACCCACTCCTTCAATCATTCATTTTTTTTTTCTCCATGTTGACTTTTCTTCTCTTATCTTTACTTGTTCTTATCTCATTTTTGTTTAATGTGTTTGTATTTGTTTTGCTTTCCATGGTTCAATCCCACCATTCTATTTGTTTCATGTTTTTGATAACCATTCACTTTCTTTGCCTTGGTTGTCGATTCCACGTTCATCTCTTTTATTTATTTATTATTTTTGTTTCCATTTTATCTTATAAGTTGAACTTGTCACCCAAAACTTGTCTTCTTTCTCTTTGCCTTTCTTTGTTAGCCGAATTGCACCCTTTTGAGTAGCTCTCTCTCTCTCTCTCTCTCTCTATATATATATATATATATATATATATATATATATATATATTTTTCTTTCTTTTCAACACCAAGGAATGCATTCAGTAAAAAGGAAATGGACTACACTAAGTCTACATTTGGCTCACTTAAATTTTTAGACTCCATACGAATTAATTGGGCTATTTTTTTAATCACTCCATGTGGGGTCCGGGATTTGCCTATACTGGGGTCCCCTCGGGCTGGCCCAGGTTTGCCCCGCGAGCCCACTCACTAGGTACTGTCCCTGGTCAGGGGATTTCTCTCGCCTCCCCCAGTTGCCACTCGAACCTCTGACCCTCAAGGATAAGAGTGTTTAAATTGCAAGCTGGGTATCAATTGAGCTACACGTTGACAGGCCCCTTTCTAACTACTAGCTAGGCGACCTGCCCGGCAACCCCACGGTGGCTCTCCAGTCGAGATCTGCTCTGACTGGAAAGTTCTCGTGAAGCTAAGCCTCTTTTCTTTTCTAAAATACTTGAAATCCTTTTTATTCTGAAAAAGAGTGGGAATTTTGTTCGTTGAAAATAACTTTATGAAAATAGTATTTTCACAGAAAACCGGCAGCACAATGGCTGTTTTTCTAAAATTTCACCCTGTAAAATATCTCATAAAACCTGTATAATTGTATTCACAAACAATTTCTATAATCAATAGGCCTCCGGCCATTTTCAAACTCATAATCATGCAATTAAGCGGAAGTAACTTGAATAAATCTTAAAAACGACATGCATGACATTTACATAAAATCTTTAACTCAAAATAATATTTACCAAACTAGAGAATCTGAAAAATGATATTAAATACAATACATGATGCTATGCTAGAAAATAGTGCAGTCTGGTCTCGCGTGTCTAGCTGGCCTGTACGTGGCCTGTCCGTCCGAAGGAGATACGTCAACCGCGCTACTCGCACCTGCACCTGAGGGAGGTTTTTAAGAAAACAGGAAAACAGTGGTGAGAATAACTCAGTGAGTGGGTGAGTTTATCATAAACTATACTTTTGCTTAAAATACTATTCCTCCCAAAAATAGATTGGAAAACTATTACTTACTTACTTACTTTTCCTGAAAACTGTAAACTCGTTTAAAAGCTGCGAAAGTTATTCATCAAACTTTTCTTAAAACTTTTCTTATTTTCTTACTAGCCTTATCTGGCAACCCAGGGAAATCTTGTCCTTCGTGACGGTGCGAAAACACGCCACTAGGATAGGGGAACTCTCACCATGTGCAGTCGCAGATGTGGATACAACTCTGGGATCGCGAATCCCTCCAACATCAGGCAGATCTACACTATCCCATACGTGCAGAGGGTGACTGACAGACTCGATCCCCCCAAAGTTAGTAACTCCCCCCAACTACCGTACACGTATGGAATACTTTCGGCCGGGTGTAATCCTAGGGGCTAGGGTAAACCATAGGCATATATATAAAAATAAAATCTCGGCAATATACTATAATATTGCAAAATAACTTTCATAAATACTATCCCTATGTATGTATATAATTTCAACTTGCTCAATTACTTTACTGAAGAATATAAACATATTCATAGCATAAACTTTAAAGCTATACATGCATTTATAGATGATAAACTGAAAACTATAAACTTTTACTAGAATCTCAAAACCTTTTACTTGCTAAAACTGATTGCATTCAATAACAGAATGTATGAAAACTTTTAAAATCCACACTCACTACTTGCTTCCAAAATACTTATCACTGCTTCCCGTTACGGCTCTCGTTCGATTCCCGATTCACCTACAATTGATTTCGATCGAGATGTCGTTAAAACATAACTCGTGTGCAACTAAACTTTAAGCCATACGAGGATTTATAAGCACAATAATTCAAGTGACTATCCTCGCACGATAACAAAACGGATAATTCATATTCGCACGCGAAAACTATTTCAAACCGATTCGATATCACGACTTAAAATACTCGTAACTTTGCGGTTATAAAACCAACAACTAAGCCAATCGAATCTAATATACCATTATCAAAATCAGATTCTAATGAATTCACTAAACAAAAGATTTGAAACCAAACGACAAACTTAAAGCTTACGCGATTTCACTAATCATCGCGATTTATCGATTTTACGCGTTTCGCGCGATTTCTTTGTTTCCACTTAAACTTATCGTTAATATCAGCTCGTGACTTTACTTAAACACTTTAACGGGCTTAATATCAATCTTGGGGCAGCGAGATAACATTCACAATCTTTTTATAATCGACAACGAAAATCATAAACGAACAACGCTCGCATTCGTGGAAAAATTCAACCGAAACGTTCGGAAACGATTTCTAAATAACCGAACGAATATCCGATCCTTTAAAACACTCTAATATTATCTATTTTCCGTGATAACGAATGCGAAACTAAAAACATAACTCAACAGCCCCTATACATCTCATAATAGCCCATATACAAAACTCGCAACGAATACGATCGTTTACCAAATCATTCAAAACCAACCGAAACAACAAAACGAACGAACCTCCGCATTAACGAGGTTCCCAATCCTAGTCCCAAGCATAATATCATCATTTATCTCCACTTATTCACATGATTGCTTACTAATTACCAAAACGACTCAACAATAAAAATAGGCAGCGCTTACCTTACTAGTTTCGTTCGAAACAACTTCCGAACGGCGACAAAACTCTCGCACGTTCTCGGTAGCAAGCTGTCCCGTTAGAGGATGTTTCGTTTCAGCTTTGAAATGGATTCTTGGCCTGACCACCTTTCGGCAGCAGCTTGGACAACGGCTTGCGAAGACGATATGGCAGCAACGTGAGCACGGCAGCAACTGGACAGCCCACGGCAGCAAGGTGACAGCAGCTGGTCAGCTCGTACAGCACTAGGCAGCAAGACAGCACTTGGTGTTGACAACAGCTGACTTCGACACCTCACGCCAGCACAAGGCAGCGACGGCAGCAAGTCCAGCTCGGCAGCAACTCCTTAGGCCTGACAGCAGCTTACGACAGCAACTCAGCTTGGCAGCAGCTTGTTAGCTCGTGCAACACCAGGTAGCAAGACAGCACGGTGATAGAACTTGGGACGGTGACAGCACAGCCTTCTCACACCAGCAGCGAGGACGTCAGCACCAACAGCAAGGTGGAACTCACACTGACAGCAGCTCAAAGTCTGACTTCTTCCAGCTTGCATGCACGGGCAGCCCGCTTCTGGATTGCTCTGATGCTACATGCAGCTGCTGGATTGAAGATGTTGTCGCTCCTCTCGTCCTTTGCAGCTCACGGCTTCAACTTTCAGTTCACGATCCTTCTCTTGGTTCCGATCTGCTCCCAGCCAGCTCTTGCATCAACTCAGCTCGGTGACAGCAGCTCACCTTGCTTGCTCCAGCTTGCTCAGATCTGCTCAAGGATGAATCAGATGTTACATGCAGATTCCGGCCCTCTCTTGATCTCTCTATCTCTCACGAGCAAGGAAGAATGAGGTAGAAGAAGAAGTTGAATGCTCTCGGCCTCTCTCTAAACTTCAAGAGCAGCAACTCTTGTCTTCAGTTTCTGTTTTGAAATGAAGAAGAAGAAGTTGACAGATGGCTTGGATTCTGTCTTGAAAATGAATAAAATAAAGAAAAATGGTGACCGAATGATAACTTTGGTTATGATTTTGTCTTTGAATGCATAGATGACCGTTTATGCCATAATTTGCTTTCTTCTTTTTTTTTTTTTTTTTTTTCATCCAATGTATGTGTGACACGTGTCACCAACATGCATTCCCTTTATTTTCTTAAAGCCTTCCATGCATTCTTGCTTTTTAAATTCCAAGCTAGGATTCCGTTTCCGTCCGTCCGTCCTGGAATCCGCTTTTTAATCGCTTTCACCTTTGGAATAAAAAAAATAATTTCCGAATCCGTCTTCGCGAACTCGAATTTATTTCTCTAAATCGAATATAATTATTCCAAATATTTCCGGACTCGATAATTATATTTTTCCGATCGGACGCGCTCCATCGGAAAAATATTTCGCTCTCCGACGAACGCGGTTTTGGGTTTTACACTCCAATTGGCCTTTTAAATTGAAAGTTTTTAATTAAACTCGACTTATTCATAAACCTTATTTATACTTTATTCAATAGAAAAAAATTATTCAACTAGATCTAATTAGATTCAAACTTTACAGTGCAAACAAAGAAAACATGGGGTGTTAGACAATAATAATCAAAACAAAAGTTAATTGATGAGAATAAGACAAAACAATGAGCTAGTGGGTGAATAATTTATAAAAGGAAACAAAAGGCATGGGATAAGAGTAAAAGCAAATGGAATGAAACAAAATAAGGTGTATAGCCAAGAAAAATCAATTGGAGGCAAACATGCAAAAGTTGAAATTGAAAAAAGGACAAATTTTCTTGTTGGCCGAGAAATAGATAAAAGCAAAACCAAGTGATTTCTTTGCACTCAAATTGAAAAACAAAAGCTTTGTTGGAAATTCAAAAGAGACAGATTAGTGGGTGAGAATTGGCGGCAGTGCATAGAATTAGAAAGAAAGAAAGGGTGATGAGAGATAACAAGTGAGTCAATTTTTGTAGAGAGAATGAGGCAAGAAAAAAAAAATTGGATTAAGATGAGAATAGTGAGGTGGTGGAGTGTTATGTTATATATACATATATTATATATAGAAACAAGTACAGAACCAAATAGCATAGAAAAATATAAGAAAAAATTGCAGTGAGGAGAAAAGCAAGCCGAAGAGAAAAGAAAAAAGAAGAAAAAGAAGAAGAGAGAAAAGAGAAAGATAAGGATATTTCAAATGGGTTAACGAAATAGTTGGGTGTCTGAATAATTTAGATAATTGATTTTTATTTCAGTAGGATTTGGATTTCAGAAAATTAGTTACTTTTTCTATAAGTTTTAAATTGAGTTTTATGTGATTTTAGGGTGAATTTAGGATTATGAGAAATCAGATGAGAACCCGTTTTAGATCCATATTTGAGCAAAGAGTTGTGTGAGTGAATTGTTTTGATTCTAAATTTGTAAAACTCAAAACCTCATTTGTGGGAAAACGAATTATTTTTCGATGGACTGCGTTTCCAAGCGAAAAGAATCCGTGAAAATCAAATTTTTTTTCGAAAAGCAAAATTAGTGATTGGAAAGTTTCGAAAATTAATTTCCAGTCGAATAAAAATGAAACGGATGGAAAACAAATCCATTCGGATAGATTCCGAGCTATTCGAAAATTTTTGAACGGAAAAATATTTTTCGATTCCGGACCGCACTGAATATTTGTAGAAAAATAAAATAATTTCGAGTGTGCGAAGGCGAATTCAAAATTCAAAAATAATTTCGAAAGGCGAAATCAAGTCATAAGCAGATTCCCAGACAGACGGAAACGAATTCGAATTCGAAAATCGAAGCGGAAAGAATGCATGGAAGAGATAAATGAAATAATTAAGTGCATGTGTGCCACATGTCACTCATGCAAAGAGGGAACAAGACAAATGGCACTCTAATTATATGCATAGATGCCATGTGTAAATAATGTATTCAAGAGGCAAGACAAGTGTAAAAAATATATATATATTAAAATAAATAAATCAAATGCAAAAGCAGTTGAAACAAAAAATTCAAAACTCGGTCAAGCTTCCCATTTGAAGCCGAGCGTGGTTTCTTTTATAAGAGAGAGTGATTTTAAGAGTGAGAGAGAGAGACCGTTCACGATCTCCATTTCCTTTCAATCCGAGAGCCATTAGAGAGTTTGAGTAAGAGGTCGAGAGATAGAGAGAGATCAAAAGGAAGAAGAAGTTGGAAAGCTGATCTAAGAACTGATCTCAGACCGAGTGCAGTAAGGAAGAGGCAACTCGGTGTTGCAAAGCTGCCCAAGAACTCATCTAAGCAGACCTGTGCAGAACCAACCCCATCTTCTTTCTCCATTCGGTCTTCCACCAGATCTGAGAGTGGGTCTCCAAGTGTAGCAAGTGTAGCATCCATTTGAGGAAGTTTGAGAGCTGTTTTAGAGTAGTTTCAGCTCATGCAAGCAAGGAAAGAGGAGATTCAGATGCAGTTAGTTGTTAGGAAAATGGCAGCTCATGCATGCGAGTGAGGAAGAAGGATTCTTGTTGTCGTGAGTCATCTTTGGTGTCGTCTTGCCGTCGCGGATGCGTAGAAGCTATTTCGAAGCAAAAAACAGCTCACACAAAGGTTTGGTTAAGAGAAAAGATACAGGCAGTACCTTTGCACAAGCGTTTCAAAGTTTCAAAACTTTCGAAATGATTTTTGAAAGGTACGTTTAAGTTTTATGGATTTCGTTTTGTTGGAAACATGTAGGATGAGTTGTGGATGAAATTTGATAATGATATGATTGGGTTTTAGGATTTAGAACCTCGTTAGTGAGAAGGTTCGTGCGATTATGTTTCGTTATGATTACGAATGATTTTCAAAGTTAAAGATGTGTGAAAATTTCTATGTGGGGGTTGTTATGTTGCATTTTTATTTTTGAGTTCGTTAACATGTTAAATGATGGATAATGGTGTATTTTAAAGTATTGAATAGTCATTCAATTAGCGAAAAATCGTTTTTGAGTGATTCAGATAAGTTTTCCGCGAATGCGAATGTGTTTGGTTTGCGATTTTTGTTGTCGAATTTGACATTGTATATGATGTTAACAAGCTACCATGATGTGTATTTAAGCTCGTTAAAGTGTTAAATGTTGACGTTAGGATGGATTGGAATATGTTAAAGTTAATCGAATAGTTTTCATTTCGTGCGAATATGTTAAATTGTTGATTTTCGGAGTCGAAACGGAAATTGAATTAAAGTGTAGTATGATGCCATGATTTTCGTTATTATGTTTTGAAGTGTTTGAATTTTCATTTTCCATGATTTGAGTAAAGTAACAAGTTGTATTGACGATAAGTTTGATTTGTAACAAAAATCGTAGTGCAAAACGTTAAAAATGATAGTTTGCGATATATTGTCGAAATCGCCCAAATTTTACATTATTCGTTTAAGTTCGAATGTTCTTTTTGTTGAAGCCCTTTGAGTTTGTTTTTGATGATATTGATTGAGAATGGAATGATGTTATTATCGACTTCGAAATAGTCGAAAAGCTAGTGAAATCGTAAAGTTTCGATTGGATTGTGTTTGCGTTAATAACTTGGTTTCGAAATAATTTTCGCGTGTGAATATTTGTGGTTTCGTGTTGTTATTGTGTGAGGATAATCGAAGTTACTTGGGCTTGAAAAGTATTGATTCGAAATTCCCATGTGATTTAAGTTAAATATTTGCATGAGCCATGTTTTAATGAAAAACTCGATCGTAACCAATTGGAGGTGAATCGACGAGTGGAAGAAAATCATAGCAAAAGTGGTGATAAGTTTTATTGGAAGTAAGTTGTGAGTGTGGATATTTACAAGTTTTTACAATTTTATCATGCTATTTTTCTATATATTTAAATATCATGATTATCTATTAAGTTTCAGACTTTATATTCGAATATCATGATTATCTATTGAGATTTAATATGTTATTGTGTTATTTTAAATGCATGTATAAATTTATTCAAAGTATGCTATCATATATTGTTTTCAAAGTAAAGTAGAATGATAAAGAAATACATGCATAGAAGTACAAGTTAGAATTGTTTTGAAAAGTTTTAGGCTTTTGCCTTAGAAATGATGCATTTTGGTTTCAAACCGTAAACTAGAGAACAAAACGTTTACTAGTTAAACCAATATGCTCTCATGTTAAATTAATATAAAAGTTTGAAGTACAAGTTTAAACACTGGAAATGATTATAATTGCCTTCGGTTTACCTCGATATTAGCTAGGGCTTATAAATCCCTTGAGGATAGAGACCCAAGAAAGAGGCTCGTATATACGGTAAGAGCTTAGAATCCCTTGAGGGTGGAGACCCAAGAAAGGGGCCCGTATACATATATACTGTAAGAGCGTAAAATCCCTTGAGGCGAAAACCCAAGAAAGGGGCTCGTATATATTATAAAGGCTTACAAATCTCTTGAGGGTAAAGACCCAAGAAAAGGGCCCATGAAAATCCGTGAAGGCCTAGAATCCCTTGAAGGCGGCGACCCAAGAAAGGGGCCTAAAACAGATATTATGATTATAGAACTTCGGGGTACTTCATAAGGCAATTTAAAGAAAGAAAATATAGGTCATTCGGTATGGAGTTTAGAAAATAAGAAAGATGTTATTTTATGGAAGTTGCGATTATAACATTAATACGTAGTATGCTAGCTTTATAGCTTTTTTCAGAAAGAAATAACTATTGAGTTTTCAAATCTCTTTTAGGAAAGAATTACATGTTAAAAGTAATTATTTCAATTTATAAAAGTTAACTACTCACTGAGTTATTCACACTTTGAAATTTTCTGAAATCCTTCCCAGGTATAGGTACGAGCAAGATAGCGAAAGCATCTCTTACTGACGCATAGACAAGCTAGAGATACGATACTATTGCACTAGTTTTTAGTTGAGCTATCATGTATTGCATTTACTTTTATTTTCAGACTTATCACGTGTTGTAAATATTGTTTTGAATAATAGATTTTATGAGATAAGTTTCATGCAATGATGTTTTAAGATTTTTCATAAGTTTGATTTCCTTATGATTTAAGTTGGAAAGTATAATTGCGATTGTTTGTGTATTTGAAAGAGGGTCTGAGGCCCATTAGTTTGAGAAAATATATTGATTTGAAATATACAGGTTTTGTGAAATTTTTATAAGGTAGAAATTTTCGAAAAAAAGTCGTCGTACTGTTGGAATTCCGTAAAATCTGTTTTCGTAAAGTTGTTTTCAATTAATAAAATTCCCACCTATTTTCATAACTAAAAGAGTTTATAAAGTTTTTTTTTTTTTTTAAAAAAAAGAAAGAGGCTTAGCTCCATGGAAACTTTTCGGTCGGAGCAAATCTTGACTGAAAAGCCACCGTGGAGTGCCAGGTAGGTCGCCTAACTAATATAGTTAGAGAGGGGCCTGTCAAAATTAATTTATTAAATTGTGATTATTTATATTTCAATGTCTATTATTTATTAAAAATAAATTATTCATTCTTTTAAATAATGTTTTAGATTACGAATTAAGTTTTAAACAATATGATTGTACGCTTGGAGAAAGAATATTGATTACGTATTTAGAAAAGTAGTTATCCAGAATTATATGGATTATTCATAAAAGATTTGAAAAAGGAAAATAAAAATGGTTTCAGAACACTAAGGTTGTACCCTCCCTTCTAACGATCTGATAGACTACACATGTGTGAGTCTCAGATTCGCCCAACACGTGTATGATAGATGTCAAGAGAGTCATTGACGCGACCCTTCCCGAATCCCTCATCTGGACCCGTGAAAAACCTTGTAGCACCCTGTCTGAACTCCAACGAACCCTAACTTTGGCCCGAAGAAATCCCATCAGAGCACTGAAACTTACTTTAAACTTCTTTTTAAACTCGTTTACTAGGTAGCAGGGGTACAAATTTTTCGCTTTTCTATTGAAAATCAGGCAGCATACCGTCTGTTTCTAAACTATGCCACCCAATAAGTTTCAAATACAATTTATAAAACATTTTTATGAAATTCATTTCTCAACTTTCAGGGCCTTTAGCTCATTTTTCACAACACAACCACAACCAAATAATTAAAATCAGAAAATTGATTCATATAAAACTTTAATAAAATATTTTTAACTAATACATCCACGATTTCTTTAAAATACTTACAACTATATATATAAACATATACATGATCAAAATAACACCATATATACATGTAGTAGGTATCGTCCTATACGTCCACCTGCACGTCTGACTGAACCTCGTAGGCTAGATAACTAGCTCCTGCATCTGTGGAAGAATTTTTTAAAAAAAAAACATTTAAAGAAAAACGTGAGTATAACTGAGTGAGTGGTAGTAACTTTTAAACTAAAACTCATTTTTACACTTAAATTTATCTCAAAAACAGTTTAATCAAACTAAAGTATTTTTCTAAAATACTTTCTAAGACTCATTAAAATTGCTTTTGAATCTCGTTTTAAATTTCTTTCTAAAACTTTCTGAAATATTTTCTTAAACTCTTTTCTTAAAATCTTTTCTGGTGCTCGCCTGAATGGTAACTCAGAGAATATCTACTTCTGGCGTGGCATCATATAAACTCTAGCTAACCACTAGGAGTAAGAGATCTACCATGTGTAGTCACCGAAAGCGGGCCCACTGCGGACCGACTACACTACCCTACACGTGCATACGGATCACTCATACCTCACTCACACATGAGTCAACTAGACTCAAATCTCACTAACTGACTTTCTCTCATCTACCGTATCATGCATAGGGCATTCGACCGGGTACTAAACTGAGCTTAGAGTAAACCATAGGCTATTAAAATTTCTTTTTCTTATTACACTAAACTATTCTAAATCTCAAGACAGTAAGCCTAAAATTTTTAATTCTAACACATTCTCATATATATAAATAATAAACTAAAATCTTTATGCTAGAATTATAATATAAATTCAATTCATAAATAAATAACTATTGATAATAAATTCTTTTAACTTAAAATAAACTTTAAAAAGATATAAATGTTAAAAACTCATAGTTCCACTCACAACACGTCCTCAGATAGAATCTGATCCTCCTCCGAATGACTCCGGAAGTCTCCACTTTTACCCTAAAACATCAAATATCCATTTAGAGTCACTTAACTCATTCAAATAATATTCAAAATCAATAAAAATTCAATTATCTCTATTTATATCCTTTAACGCCTAAACTTTCGGATATCAATTTCTATTCAACCGAGGTTTTCGAAATTCATTTTCTCTACATGAATCATACTTATTCTTTTCTAGGAATACCTCAAAATACTCAATCTCATCGTCGAAAACTCAGAACGAAATTTGATCGGATTTGCTTACTAACGAAAATCACTTTTCGCTCCGAACTTTCGATAACTTCAAAAATCAATCCTCTAGTTTCTAACACCTAACTATGATCAAATAAACTGTTTCGACCGTTAAACGAACGCATTTCGAAGGATTTCAAATACCGTCCTTCAACTCGTTCGTTTAGCTACGAAATAGATCCTAAACTTTTCATTTTCAAAATCTAATTTCAAAAGATTATTCTCTAACCTCTAAAACATTAATCTAATGCCTTAGAATCAAAAACGAGATAGGATTCTATAAAAAACCCATTTTTTACCACGACTTTCCTCTCTCGTTTTATCTATTTTTCTTCCATAAAATCACTCATGAACCATACCAAAATCATCCCCACATCTCTCTCTTATCATCCCTAATCTCAGATTCGAAAAGAAACGAAAGAAAAAAAATGGGTTTCATATAAATATCAAGCTTAAAACTGAGATAACTCACCAAATAGTCAACCGTTTTGCTTCAAATTGGTTGGGTTAGCTAGAGGAGATGACGAGGAACAACTTTCATGAAGAAACTGTTGCAAAAATCGGATCGGATCACCTTGTCTTCCTCTCTCTCTCTCGCTCGTGCACTCACGGCCTCTCTCTCGGCTTCTCTCTCTATTCTCTCTTATTTGCGCGATCAAAAATGTCTCAAATGAGACAAAACTAACATATATATATATTTATTGTTCAATTACTAAAAGTCCCTTAAGAAAATTTCACTTAATAACCTCAAACTTTCACTAATCTCACTAATGCCCAAAACTAAATGATATTATTTTCTATTGGTCCACTTGGTATATTCTGGTCCATTTATTTCTTCAACCAATCTATGGATGACATGTGGCACAACTATAACCACTACTTTTCAAATCATTTATTTCATTTCTTATTGGTTGAATTAAAATATCTTTTACTTTATTCCGTAAGCTCACCTCGCTTGATTAACACGTAAATCTCTCCTAATCATTTTATAATCGTACCGGGGTCAACCAAATGACATCCGACTTGCGATACGAAAATATAATAAACCTCAAATAACACTACTGGAGGCATATGATTCGACCGTAACTCAATTCGAAGATTTCTAATACCATAAAATAATAAATCTGGGTGAGGGCTTACACTTGGTGAATTCTCATTTCAATAAAACTTTCAATACCTAATCATTCTGAAAAATATTCCACAAATATTCTACACACATCTTATGGCCAATTCGACTTTATAAACTTCAATTTAGGTTTAATACCTCTCATATATACTTGATAAAGGAAATGTTCCTAACTGAAATATGATCGAATCAACCGATATCTTTTTATACGTATTTATAGCTTAAATACTCGATTTTTACACTCATTCTCATTCACTTGGGTTACACTCCTTGAAACTTCCGCATATTATTCTCATGCATGATCCATGTATACTTAACTTAAAATGTCTATTTTGCCATTTTTATGATATAATTTCACTTTGACCAAAAAATATTCTGAAAATATTTCATGATCATCTAATCTTCAAATTGACCATGAAATACTCTAATTGGGTGTCTTATCTATCAGTCTCATGCTTCAAAAAAAAATTAATTGGATTTAAACTCATTAAAATCTATTAATCTCTCAAAAGGGCAATATCGTAATTTTCTTTGGATTGCTTAAAACTGATTCAAATGATCTTCTTTTTTATCTGTTTCTATTTCTCTATACTCTCCTGCTATTTTTGAACCTTCTCGACCCTTAAGGTCAATTTCTGAAAATTTTACTATTCATTTAGAAATTTTCGTTAGAAAAATACTATTCACCAAAAACTTTCATTTCCCATCATATCTAAATTCATGACCCTAGACAATATAACCGGGTCCAAATTCGATCTTAAACACTAACTTTCGGATCTTTTTAAAAACAATCACTATTTATCTAGATCCGAATACTATTTACTGAAAATTCTCATTTCTTCCTAACACGATACTCAGAGCTTTATAAATATAATCGAATTCTAACCTGACCTCTTACATTATTTTTGGACTCTTTATTCTTTATCCGATCGTCGAAAATGGATTCTCTAAGGAAACTAGGATCGAGGTCTATCAGTTATTGAGTCGTCTAGCATGTATGTAATAGATGTTATCCATCACTCTGTGTGTGTGTTGAGTATCTCCACCATATATGATGGATTTCACTGGATATTAGTTGGTGTAGATTTCTGGATTATAGACATTATATACTGAGTTTAATAAGTACAGATGGAAATTTACAAAAAAACATATTTATATACAGAAATTTCAAAAAAAAATTTATATATTATAGATTTTCATATTTTATACTATTAAAGTTACAAAAATAATTTATATCGAAGTTTACAGTTTTACTACGAGATCATTAAAATTTAGTTTTATTATTTCATATATGAATTACATGAATCATTGAGAAGTATTTATTGTTACCAAAAATATGTTATGTTTTATTTAGAAATATTTTTCAAAAGTTATATCTACTCATTGAATGTTAGTGCTCACTCTTTTGTAAATCCAATTTTTTCAGGTATTCACTATAGGTTTGTATAGATTATTGCATATCGTGAGAAGAGCCACATAATGATAAACAGTTGCATTTTTTTATATTATTTCTTTATATACCAGATTTCTCAAATGTGTTTCCAAAATAATTTTACAGATGAATCATCATTTTCTAGATTTTTAATGAATATTTTGATTTTTCAGTCCAAGGGTCCAGAACAAGAAATATACACATATTCAGTCTACTCATATTGAATTTATAAGGCAACCATGTAATTTAGGAGAATTTTTCTAAAAAATTTTAGTAAATCCAGATTTCAATAAGAAAGACCCTAGCTTTCACGGGATTCTCCCAATGTTGAGATGAGTCTTGTCAACTTGGTATCAAAGTAGTGGTTTCAAATTCAAAGAACTTTTTCTTGTTACAAACATTCAATCTTCATTTTGTTAAAGATAAAATTATAGTTTTGTCATGCATTATTGTAGCCAATTTCGCACCAAACCTGTGGAAGATCTAAGTTAACATCTACGATATAATGTTGATAGATTAAGCTGAATTGATTTTGACATAAAAGCGAGATATATTATATCATAGTAATAAGTGATTCATCAATTCATCTAGTATTCCAAATGTTTGGATAGCAATTATTGGAATATATATATATATATATTAGTGATAAGTATATTGATTATGTAATTATTGAATATGCCTAGAAGTAGTGGTTATTCATGACATTTAAATTGTTTGTGAATTAAGAGTTTACATGAATATTTGGTGATTGAGTTACAATAAGTTTAGATGATATGATTTTATGTTTTGATCAAGTAGAACAAATATTGTATTATTTTGTTTGATTACTATTTAGCACAAGTTGTGGAACTTGGAAATGTTAATATTATGAATCATAAAAGTTTATGGAATCAATTGAAAAGATAATGGGTAAATGAGGTAGATCCTATGCAATTTCAGTCCTTAATGTTTAGATAACCTTCTGATTGATAAATATGATAAGATGAAATTGCGTTGTTATATATGGACATAATTTTCCATATTTGAATATAGATAGAATTTAACAGTTTGAGCCTCCCTTATAAAGATTTTGAGAGTTAAATTTTAATCGTTGTATAATATTTCACTTTTAAGTTTTGATTTTAAGTCTATTTGTGATTATATGATAATATATGGATTCATATGAAGTTATGACGTAGATGTAATTTTGATGGATTTTAATTAAGTTTAGTGGTTAAAAGTATTTTTGGTGGAATTTTATTGTTATTGGTGATGAATATGATATAGATCTTTATTTGTGCTAGTGTTAGTACATTGATTTTAATTATATTATATTCATGGCTCCAGATTCCTTGTAGTTTAATTTGATTGTTTATTTTATATTCATTTGGGTGATAAGAGTGATAAAAATTCTAAACAAATTTTGATGAAGAATTTTTAATTTATTATAAAGAATTGTCATATAAGAGACAATGATAATGTGGATTATTACTAATGCCTTATAGCGAATTGGGATTAAAATATCTTTCAATAAGGATTGTTTTTTATGTACCTGAATTTGGAACTATTACTTGTGGATATTTATGATTTATAATATTAGATGACGATCATATAAATTATATATGATATCTTTGAATATTTGTTACTTGGAGTTATTGCACAATTGAAATCCTGAAAATATCAAATAAGGTTCTAGATTGATTCTTGTAATATGTGTAAAATTTTATAATTGTTTTGTGGTGTTATTAATGATTATCAAATTAAAATTCCAAATTGTTTTGTTGAATATCAGAGTTGCACAGTGGAAGTGCGGTGTTTAATCTTTTGTTTAAGAAAATTCATGTTTACTAGATTTGAAATTGAGTTATGAAGTAGTAGACTTGAATTTTAGGTAGCTGAATGAGATGTATGTGAATGTGATATAGCATTGATATCATAAGATGTGAATTTGAATGATTTATTTGTTTCCAAAGAGTATGGATAAAAAATGAAAAAAAAAAAGTATGATTAATTATTTATTGGTGTATATTGACTCATTATTCGGAAGCTAAATGAAGTATAAGAGTTATAGGGAATGATTTATTAAGTTTTTTTTATACTATTGGAAATGATAAAAAGGAAAATAATTATTATTTAGAATAGTGTAAGTGTGATTATTCAAAATTGTACGAGTATGATTGTTGTTAAGAATTCTAATTGAAGAATTTTGCATAATGGTTGTCTATTTAGTTGTTAATTGTTATGGTTTTGGATCTTATATATGAGGAAATTAGAGAATATTATAGACTATTATTATAATGCCCAAATCCAATTAGATCTAGTAGAATATTTTTTTTTCATTGAATAAATATAAATGAGGTTTATATGGATAAGTCAAGGGGTTCAATTAGAAACTTCCAATTTAAAAGGCTCAATTGGAATGATGAAAAAAATAGCTCAATTAATTAGTATAGAGCCCAAAATTTAAGTGAGCCCAAATTTGGAATTAGTAGAGTCAATTTCCCTTTTATTAAATGCACTCATTGGTGTTAAAAAGAAAATTATATATAAACATGTAAAAAGGGTGCAATTTCAGATGACATGGAAAGAAAAGAGAAGGAAAACAAATGTTGGGTGATAAGGGTCAAACAAAAGACATTAGATGAGAGCCAAAAGCAAATGAAATGAGACAAAATAGAGTGTAAAGTCAAGAAACATCAATTGGAGACAAAATGAAAAAAATAAAATAAAAGAGATTGAGTGGTGGAGTCGGCAACCAAGACAAGAGAAAGTTAAAGGGTTTATCAAATACATGAGATAAAAGACAAAGCAATGAAATAAAAATGGAGAGTGGGACCGATCCACCAACCTAAAAGCAAAACCCAAAAATATGCAAAGGAATTGAAATAAGAACAAGAATGAAGAGATAAGAGAGGAAAAGTCAAATGATAAAGTTGAGACAAATGTTAAGTGTCAATTGGATGAATTTGTTATGCAAAAAAGAGATACAAAGTGGTGTGTGTGTGTGTAGACTAGTCACATGAGAGCTAATATATATATATATATATTGATTTTCAATAAGAAGCACAATACACACTTGATTGACATACAATGCAAAAGAAAAGAAAAGAAAAGAAAAATAAGAAAAGAGATAAGATAGGCATAAAGTTAGTCAAATTAGAAAGCATAAAAGACAAAAAAAGAGCACAACATAGTGCCATTGTTTAAAAAAAAAAAAAATGGACATGTGTCCATAAGAGATGAAATAGAAAGATATTAGAATAAAGAGATAACAATGAAAGAAGAGTGAGGTGGTGAGATTAGGATAACAGAAAAATATTTATATACTTATAAATGAGAGAAAGGCATGGAATCGGCTAGAAGAAAAGAAAAGCAAAAGAAAATAAGAAGCAAAGTTGTGAGAAGAGAAAAAAAAAAAGAAGAAGAAAAATAAGGAGAAGGGGGAGAAGAGAAAGATAAGGATATTTCAAATAAGTGATCAAAATATTTGGGTATCCGATTTATCTAGATAAGTGATTTTATTTCAGTGAGATTTAAATTTCAGAAAATTAGTAAACTTTTTTATAAGTTCTAAATTCATGAGTTTTATGTGATTTTAAGATGGATCCAGAATAATGAGAAATCTGATGGGAATCCGTTTTAAATCCAGAAATAAGCAAAAAAATTATGTGAGTGGATATTTTTATTTTTATTTAAATTGATTGAGCTACGTTTATTATATTTTCAAATTTTATTATTTATTTCAAGTAAATAATTTGTTGAGTTAATTGATTTTATAGATTATAAATTATGTTTTATGATTGAAATAACAGTTTATTACGAATTCGTATATATTTATACTTATCAGAAATTCTAGTAAGAGTATTATGTTTTCAGTTTGAGTTATTATTAGAAAAATTTTAGTATATTTTAAATAATATGATTTTATGCTTTAAGAAAGGAAAGAAAAAATGAATATGTTTTCAGAACACCAAGGTTGTACCATCCACTCTAACGGTCAAGTAGGCTTCACATGAGTAAGTCCGAGAGAGTTGCCCAACATGTGTATGGTAGATGTCTAAAGTCATTAAGTCAACCAGCATGTGTACGACAGATGTTATCCCTCACTCTGCGTGTGTATTGAGTATCTCCACCACGTATGATAGATTTTCTTAGATACTAATTAGTGTAGATTTTCTGATTATAGATATTATATACTAAGTTTGATCAGTATAGAACGAGATTTACAGAATACTAGATTTGTAGAAAGAGATTGATAGAACATGAAATTTAAAGAAAGAAATTCCAAAAAAGTTTTACAAATTATAGATTTTCATATTTTATATTATTAAAGTTATGAAGATAATTTATATAGAAGTTTACAGTTTTACTACAAGATTAGATTAAACTTAACTTTATTATTTCAGATATGAAATTTTATGAATCATTGGAAAATATTTATTGTTACCAGAAATATATTATATTTTATTTAGAAATGTTTTAGAAAAGCTATATCCACTCACTGAGCGTTAGTGCTCACTCCTTATAAATACATTTTTACAAGTATCTGACGTAGGTTTGTGCAAATTATTGCATGTCAAGAAAAGCCATACGATGATAAATAATTGCATTTGTATATATTATTTATTTATTTACCAGATTTCGTAAATGTGTTTCCAAAATAGTTTTACATATATTTTATAAATATTTTATACATTCAGTTTATGGGTCCAACATTAGAAATTTAAAGATTTTAAATTTGTTCAATTTACATTTTAATCGTGTTGATTATCAGAATTATGATAATTAATTTAAAAAAATTTTAGTAAATCTAGATTTTAATCCAAAAGACCTCAGTTTTTACGAGATCCTGGACTCGAGATAGGAGTCAAGATGGGTCTTATCAAGTTCATATTAGAGAAGTGGTTTCAAATTCGGAGAACTTTTTCTTATTACAAACATTCAATCTTCATTTTGTTAAAGATAAATTTATAATTTTATCATGCACTATTGTGGCTAATCTTGCACGAAACCTGTGGAAGATCTAAGTTAGCATCTGCAATATAGTGTTGATAGATTAAGTTGAATTGATTTTGACATGAAAGTGAGATATATTGTATGATAGTAATAAGTAATTCATCAGATTGTCTAGCATTTTGATGTGTGGATAGCAATTATTGGAATATATATATATATTGGTGATAAATATATTGATTGTGTAATTATTGAATATGCCTAGAAGTTGTGGTTATTCATTACATTTGAATTGTTTGCGAATTAAGAGTTAGTATGAATATTTAGTGATTGAGTTTTGATGTGTTTAGACGATTTGATCTTATGTTTTGATCAAGTAGAATAAATATGATATTGTTTTGTTTGATTACTATTTGGTACAAGTTGTAGAGTTTGGGAATGTCGACATTTTGGCACATAAAATGTTTATTTAAGGAGTTAAAATTTTGGATATAGATAATATTGAATTGTTTTATTGTTGAGATTTATGATGTGATGGATTTATGAAGAAATTCGTAGATATTCGATAAGGGTTTAAGCTTTCTTTGTAAAAGTTTAAAATGTTATATATTAATCATTGTATAATATTTTGCTTTTAAGTTTTAGTTTTGAATTTATGTGTGATTATAAGATAGTTTATAAACTTCATGTGAGGTTATGACCTAGTAGTAATTTTGATGGATTTTAATCAAGTTTAGTGGTTAAAAAATATTTTTGGTGAAATTTTATTTTTATTGGTGATGCATTTGACATAGATCTCCATTGGTATTGGTGTTAGGACATTGATATTAATTAGTGAATATTCGTTGCTCTAGATTCCTTGTAGTTTAATTTGATTGTTTATTTTATATTCATCTGGGTGAAAAAAGAGTGGTAGAATTCTAAGAAAATTTTGATGAAAAATTTTTATAATCATTATGGAGAATTGTGATATTAAGAGAGGTGATGTTATGAATTATTATTAGTCTCTTATAGCGAATTGGGACTAAATTATCTCTCAATAAGGATTGTTTTCAATATATTGTGATAGACCCCGATCCTAGTGTTCTCAAAGAATTCATTTTCGACGATCAGATAAAGAATAAAGAGTCTAGAAATAATACAAGAGGTCCGATTAGAATTCGATTATATTTATAAGGCCCTGAGTATCATGTTAGGAAGAAATAAGAATTTTCAGTGAATAGTATTCGGATCCAGATGAATAGTGATTTTTCAAGAAAAGATCCAAAAGTTTGTGTTTAAGATTGAATTTGGACTCGGTTATATGGTTCAGGGTCATGAATTTAGATTTGATAGGAAACGAGACGATGAGATTGAGTATTCTGAGGTATTCCTAGGAAAGAATAAGTAAGATTCATGTAGAGAAAACAGATTTCGAAAACCCCGGTTGAATAGAAATTGATATCCAAAAGTTTAGGTTCTAAAGGATATAAATAGAGATAATAGGATTTTTATTGATTTTAAATATTATTTGAATAAGTTAAGTGACCCTAAATGGATATTTGATGTTTTAGGGTAAAAGCGGAGACTTCCGGAGACATTCGGAGGAGAATCGGATTCTATCCGAGAACGTGTTGTGAGTGGAACTATACGTTTTTAAAATATATATTGTCTTAAAGTTTATTTTAAAGTTAAAAGAATTTAGTATAAATAGTTATTCGCTTTTATTAATTGAATTTATATTTTAATTCTAGCATAAAGATTTTAGTTTAATATTTATTTATTTATTTATATGAGAATTTATTGATATGAAAATATGCTAGAATTAAAGATTTTAGGCTTATTGCCTTAAGATTTAGAATATTTTAGTATATTAAGAAAAAGAAATTTTAATAGCCTATGGTTTACCCTAGCCCCAGTTTAGTACCCGGCCGAATGCCTTATGCGTGATACGGTAGATGAGAGGAAGTCAGTCAGTGAGATTTGAGTCTAGTCGACTCATGTGTGAGCGAGGTATGAGTGATCCGTATTCACGTATAGGGTAGTGTAGTCGGTCCGTAGCGTGGGCTCGCTTTCGGCGACTACACATGGTAGATCCCCACTCCTAGTGGTTAGCTAGAGTTTATATGCTACCACGTCAGGAGTAGATATTCCCTGGGTTACCATTTAGGCGAGCACCAGAAAAGATTTTTAAGAAAAGAGTTTAAGAAAAGATTTCAGAAAATTTTAGAAAGCAATTTAAAACGAGATTTAAAAAAAAAAAAGTTTTTCTCACTCCTAGTGGTTAGCTAGAGTTTATATGCTACCACGTCAAGAGTAGATATTCTCTGGGCTACTATTCAGGTGAGTACCAGAAAAGATTTTAAGAAAATACTTTTAAGAAAAGAGTTTAAGAAAAGATTTCATAAAGTTTTAGAAAGAAATTTAGAACGAGATTCAAAAGCAATTTTCAATGAGTTTTAGAAAGTATTTTAGAAAAATACTTTAGTTTTATTAAACTATTTTTGGGAGAAATTTAAGTGTAGAAATGAGTTTTAGTTTAAAAGTTACTACCACTCACTGAGTTATACTCATGTTTTTCTTTAAATGTTTTTCTTAAAAATTCTCCCACAGATGTAGGAGCTAGTCATCCAGCCGACGAGATTCAGTTAGACGTGCAGGTGGACGTATAGGACGATACCTAATACAAGTATATATGGTGTTATTTTGATCATGTATATGTTTATATATATAGTTGTAAGTATTTTAAAGAAATCGTGGATGTATTAGTTTAAAATGTTTTATTAAAGTTTTATATGAATCAGTTTTCTGATTTTAATTATTTAGTTGTGGTTGTGTTGTGAAAAATGAGCCGGAGGCTCTAGAAGTTGAGAAATGAATTTCATAGAAGTGTTTTTATAAACTGTATTTGAAACTTGCAGGGTGGCATAGTTTAGAAAACAGACGGTATGCTGCCGGATTTTCAATAGAAAAGCGAAAAATTTGTACCCTTGCCACCTAGTAAACTAGTTTAAAGAAAGTTTCGGTGCTCTGACGGGATTTCTTTGGACCAAAGTTAGGGTTCGTTGGAGTTCTGACAGGGTGCTACGGTGTAAAACCCAGATCCGCGTTCGTCGGAGAGCGAAATATTTTTCCGATGGATCGCGTCCGATCGGAAAAATATAATTATCGAGTCCGGATATTTTTGGAATAATTATTTTCGATTAAGAAAAAAAAAATAAATTTGTGTTCGTGAATTGGATTTTAAATTTTAAAATAATTCCGAGAATACGAACCCGAGATTTAATTAAAAGCGAATTCCAGGACGGACGGACGGAAACGAAAATCCGAGCTTGGAAGTTAAACCGAGAATGCATGGAAGGCTTTAAGAAAATAAATAAAATAAAGTATTTTATGCATGGTTGTGACACGTGTCACACATGCAATGGTGGAAAGGACAAGTGTCCAAGAGAATCAAAAAGCAAATGCAAGAGTTGAAATAAAAGAAAAGCAAGCATTCGGCCATCACTTCATTTCAAGCAAACAGAAACCAAAAGTGAGAGCTGCATGTGAGAGAGTGAGAACCGAGTGAGATAGAGAGATCGTGAGTGAGGAGAGAGCTGATCGTGAAAGAGAATCTATCTGTCAACTTCTCCTTCATTTCAAACAGAAACCAAAGTGAGTAAATGAAAAGAGAGCTTGATGGTGCAAGCTGCTGACCGTGAAGGAGCTGCTACCGGCGAAGGAAGCTGCTGTCCGTGAACTGCAGCAAGGAGGAAGTGATGAGCTCGAGCTGGTGAGAGGCTGAAGTTGCTGTCACGGATGGAGGAGCTGCTGTCAGCGTGAGGATCTGCCATCGTGAGCTGCTGGCGTGAGAAGACCGTGCTCGAGCTGCCATCGTGTGTTGCTATCTTCAGACCGCGATGATGCATGAAGAATGAGCGAGTAGATCTGAAGCATCAGGACGCATGCAAGACCAGATCTGAGAGTAATCTTCATTCCAGCAGCTGCATGTAACATCTGAGCAAGCTAGGAACAAGCTGGAGTTGAGCTGAGTTGCTGCCGAACTCAGTTGCTGCCAAGCTGGAGTTGAGCTGAGTTGCTGCCGTGCTCACGTTGCTGCCGTATCGTCGTCGCAAGCTGTTGTCCAAGCTGCTGCCGAATAGCTGTCAAGTCAGACCAAACACCATTCAGACAGGAAGTGGAACAACAACAAGAGAGGATAGCTGGCTGGTGGAGCGAGACAGCTTGCTGCCGCGAGAGATTCGTCGTCGTCGCACTTGCTCGAAAGCTATTTCGAAGCCGAAAACAACTCGCTTCTTGGGTAAGTGCTGCCCCATTTACTTTGTTGTGATGTTTTGAGTAATTAGTAAAGTGTCCTTGTGATTAGAATTGAGAAAAGTGATGATATTATGTTTGGGTTTAGGATTGAGAACCTCGTTAGTGCGGAGGTTCGCTCGTTGATGTTGCGATTGTGTTTTTATCATCGATCGTTTTCGTT
>CM041014.1:26675376-26794784 GCA_022984855.1 Dimocarpus longan
AGCTATGAATACATACTCACCCTTTGAAGCTATCCACAAGGCAACATCCATATCGAGAACTACATCATGCATTTTCACAAATCCTTCTTCATTAGGATCTAACAACAAACTTGAAGTTTTAAGGTTGTCAACTTTTACGTGTAACTCAATTCTTGTGTCTTCATTTGAGTCAATGTCTTGATACCAACCTAACCCAAGTCCATATCTAAGTGATTCCTCCATGTCAATTTTATGAACTTCAAGAAACAATGAACATTGCAAGATACATAGAGTTTTTCCATTTTTCAAGTAATCATAACTCAATTCTAGACAAGCATAAACATCCGTATCAACAGTATCTACATCTACAAGTTTTGACTTTTTCAACTTTTGTATCATTATTTTCCATTCATTAGTGGACTTTTCTTTTAAAGCACTTCTGACTGTAACAATTGCCAAAGGCAGACCCTTGCATTCATTAGCAACTTCTTTTGCTAATAGAATCAAGGTGGGGAAGTCATCATTTAAGCCTACTCATTTTTTAAGTAAAAACAATCCTTCTTCGTCATTTAAAACATCCAATGGAATCCGTATTTGACACCCTATATGTAAAACCCAAATTCGCGTTCGTTGGAAAGCAAATTATTTTTTTGATGGATCGCGTTCGATTGAAAAAATATAATTCTCGAGTCCGGAAAGTATTCACGGAAATGATATTTTCTCAAAAAGTAGACTTAGTGAATGAAAAGTTTCGGAATTTATTTTTGAGTTGAATAAAAGTGAAACGAATCGAAAACAAATCTCTTCGGATGGATTTCTAGCGATTCAAAATTTATTGGACGGAAGAATATATATATTTTTATATTTGGATTGTGCAAAATAAGTGAGAGAAATAAACTAAAATAATTTCGAGTGTACGAAGCCGAGATTTAATCATAAGCACGTTCACGAATGGACAGACGAAAACAGAATTCGATTTCGGAATTAAAATGGGAGAATGCATGGAAGAAATAAATAAAATAAATTGGTAAATGAATATGACAAATGTCATGGTAAGCAAGTGTCATTCATGCATGACACCAAGTTGACAAGTGTCCAAAGTGGAGAGCATTTAAACAAGCCATTCGGTCACCATTTATCATCAAATCAAAACCGTGAGAGTGTGGGTAAAAGAGAGAGAGTGTAGTCTTCATTACAACCAAAAACCGAGAGCTTCCATCTTCTTCTTCTACCCCTTCAAATTGAGAGCTGCATGTGTTCCATTCGGTCCCCATATTTGTTTTCAAAAAAGTTGAGAGAATAAGAGAAAGCCGAAAGCTAGAGTGAGAGAGAATTTCAGAGATCGAGAGGGAGAGATTGAGAGAGAGACCCGAGAGTTGCATGTAGAGGTTGAGGTCAGATCCCAGGATACCAACTCAAGATCATGAAGGAACCGAGCTAGAAATAGACCATGTGCAGCAAAGGAGCAGCTATTCAGTGAGTGCAAGCTGAACCGTGAACTGACTAGATGTTGAGCGTGAGCTGGTATGGTTGTGGAAGTGCAGCAAGCTGCTCGTGAGCTATCCAGTACAAACCAGAAATCAAACCAAGAGGAGGATCTGATCGTGCATGCAAATAAAGAGGGACGATCAGCTGCTGTCAGGCCGTGAGGTGTTGCTGCCGTGAAGAGCTGCTGTCGAAGGTGAAGATCCAAGCTGTCCGTGACCTACAGCAAGAAGGAAGTGAGGTCGTGAGAGAGAAGGGAAGGAGGAGATTTCAGCTATCTTGTACTGCCTTGAGAGCTGAGTGAAGACCGAGTGTTGGAAAGGGGAAGCAGCTTAGTGTTGCAAAGAAAATCTAAACCGAGAGTAAGAAGAGCTGCTTTGCCTTGAGAAACAAGACCGAACAGCAGCTGAAAGGGTAAGTTTGGAAGCTGATCTCGAAGTCTTTTCACTCATGCAACAAGTGTTTGGAAAGAGAGGGAGAAGAGCAAATTGTTTAGAGCTAAAAACAGAAGATAGCTCGTTATCTTGGACGTTTAGAAGTTGTTTCTGAGCAGATTTAGCTCATTCAATGAGTAAGTGCTGTCCTATTAGCTTTGTTGAGATGTTTTGATGGTTTTTAAAGCTTGCATGTCAATTTTGAATTGAAGAAAGCTTGGTTAAAGGTGAAGTATAAGGGCAGTACCTTCGCGAGTAGTTTTCGAAGATTCGAATTGATTTTCGGGAGGTACGTTGAGTTTTTATTGATTTCATTTTAATAGAAAATAGTTCAGATGAGTTTTGGATAATATTTGATAATGTTATGATTGAGTTTTAGGATTTAGAACCTCTTTAGTGCGGAGGTTCGTTCAGTTGAACTGTTAATGCGATTTTGGATGATTTTCGATGTTGGAATTGTGTGAAAAATGTGTTGTAGAGGCTGTTATGTGGAGATTTAGGGGCTGTTATGTTATGTTTTTTCTTTCGAGTTCGTCATCTTGAAAAATCATGCCTAATAATGTATTTTAAAGGCTCGAATAGTCGTTTGATAATCGAGAAATCATTTCCGGGTACTTCGGATAACGTTTGTCTTCGTACAAACACGTTTAGTCGTGGTTTTTCCTCGTCAAATTTAAAGATGGATATGATGTTAGTAGGCTACCATGTTATGTGTTTGAGGTTGTTTAAATGATAAACTTTGACGTTAGGACGGATTGAATTACATTAAATGTGATCGCGATGAAAGTAATCGATGGTATAAACATAAATTTAAGTTCTATTAACATCAAGAAGTTAATTCGAAAATATTTATATTATTTGATGTTGTGTAATTGATGTTCGCTGATGGAATTGACTTCACGAATAGTGTAGTTACGTCATGCTTATTTGAATGTTAAATTATATAGGTATCGATAAGGCGGAGGAAATCGAAGTTGAGAAAGTATTGCAAAATAGAAAATCGAGAAGTTTCCGTGAGTTAGAAATCAGTGAGTGTAAATTGTTTTATGAAATGATAAATGCACTATGGTTAGTGTGTTTTCATGAAAGAATGAAGCATTTTTAATATTAAATGAATTTGTATGAATGATGTTCGTTTATAATTTTTTTTTATATATATATGCATCTAAAGCAATATTGATCGCATAAATTATTATTGAAATGCGCTTTTATGTTTTAATTTCTAATTAAAGAAATATGTTTTACAACAATTATTTTTGCATGTAGATGTAATGCTTAAGAAAGTTAAAGAAAATTTTTAAACTGATGGCTACCCTAATCCCTATTATACAACTGAAATATGACTGTTATGCAGCCGAAGTGTCTTATTGTGCATATGGCATGTCCGTGGGGGAAAGTCCACTAACTATAAGGGGATCGAGTCTGTCATGTCGCCCTGTACGCGTATATAAGGTATTATTATGACTGATGCCCTATGTGCAGTGAGATAACATTCTGCGGCATAGAGGCTTATGACTGAGATTGACCGTCCCCACCACCGCTGTCTTTAGGATCAGGTGGTGATCATGATTTTCATGGGTCCCATTGGATACATGTTTTGTAACTGTGGATACGATTTATAAATTTATGATTATGATATGAATGAATTTCAAATGAGTTATGTTACGTAATGAATTTTTTTTATGCATATAACCTGTTTTCAAGCAAATATGTATATAGATGATTATGTAATAATATAAAATTCATGTTTGAATAACTCATTACAAAACTTAGAAATTTTTAAAGGATTTTAGAGAGGAAAGCTTATTTAGAAATGTGTAACACTCACTGAGCCTTTTTAGCTCACTATTTTTCTTGTTTATTTTATGAAAAACTCCCCAAGCGTAGGTTCAAGTCCTCCAGGTGATAAATCTCTAGTTCAAAGTTAGGCAAGCTTATCAGACGACTGTCACTGTGAAATTAAAGTAAATGTTTTGATGTATAACAGATTTAGTGTAATGTAAATGTTTAAGTTTTATAATAATAATTACGTTGTCACACATATGGAATGTTTTAAGTTTGAAATGGTTCTGTTTTGAATACTTGATTTGTGTTTGAACATGGATTTGAGATGGACTTGAGGTCCCATTTGGAAGTGGAAAAGAATGTATACATTTAGATTTATCAATTATTTTACAGGTGTTTGGAAAAGTTGAAAATAATCCAAGAAACAGCCGTTGTGCTGCCGAAATTTTTCTACCCTAAATTTTAAATGATTAAGAAACAAAATTGTTTTACAGCTTTACTTCACAGAGTCATTTTGAGTCACCTACATAAAGACTACAAGGATTCTATGGGGTGCCGGGAGGGCTCCGCTTGAATCTCCACGGGGAAAATTCGGGTTTAGGTCCTTTCACTATATATACTTGTTATTGATGAGTAGTTAGAAAAATTTTACAATCCTTGTGATGATCAGCCACAGGGATTCCTATGATTGCCAAACCAAGTTCTGCCCAAATATCATCTAGGATTATAAGGATCTTCTTCACATTTTTCAATCTCATAGACAATTGTTCTACTCTTCCTTCATTGCTTTCCTGATGTAATTCAAAATTTAAAAAGTTTGCTATCTGACCTTGAATGCTTTTGATGTTTGGAGTTTGTGATACAACCACCATGATAACCTTATTAAAAATGTTTTCCTCCTTGGTTTTATTGACCACAGCTTTTCCTAAAGTTGTTTTACGGCCTCTGCCCATCCCATACAATCCAATAATATTTGTTTTATCATTTTTTAGTGCCTTAATTATCTGATCAAATGAACGTTGGTTGGACTCAAAAGGCATAAAATCTTTTGGTAAAAAGACATTTACGCCTGGCAGAGTAGCTGTCACGACCCGAGCTTTGAACCATGGCAGAACGTAAATATTAATAAATAGAAATTTTCAATTTTTAAAAATACAAAAAAAAATTTCCTGTTTTGGATACTCTGGGGTACCAAAATAAAATATTGTGAACGATGAAACGAAAATATTCAAAACACTCTAAATTAATCCCAATGGGGACCATTCCCACATATATGTGAACACCTGCTAGAAATCATAGATTCAGAGTAAATAATAAAATCATAAACACTTAGTCGTGCAATTAGCTTATCATAATTAAACATTCACATTCATTTAGAATCTCAAATGAAATTCCAACACTCTGGCGTTCTTAACACAATGTCTTAAATATATCAAATGCAAGTCTCTTAAATGAATTGTAAGTACATTCAATTCCAAATACTAAACTCGAAATGAAATAAACTAAATATCCATATTACGGGCATAATCCCTGATTTCCTTGGTCTTTTACCTAATCTGCCTGATGGCTACCTAAATCACCCTGCACATTCCTGAAAGGAGAAAAATAAAGGAGGGATGAGCTAGTGCTTAGTAGGATTTAATTCCTGATAAGGTTTTAGAAACTGCTTTCTAAAGTCATTATTAAAACTCTGCATGCTTAACTGTTTAACAAATTTAATAAACCATTTCATAAAATATATAGGCTACTAGAATAGTCATACAACATTTAAGTGTTTATATCAAGTCATGTCATTTTCAAAACAAGGTAAATCTCGTCCCCTAGTCATATACCCGGTGGTCTACAGTTTTTAGTAAATTATTTTGATTAAGGAAAACAACATTTAGCACACCATGACCCTGGTAGCCATATCAGAAAATACCCAGTATAGTAACCAGCATAGTAACCCCGACATAAGTCGTATCATATGAATAGCAGAAAATATAGTGACCCTGATAGTCATACCAAAAAATACCCTGTGCAGTAACCCCGACATAAAGTTGTATCATATGAATAGCTATTGATAGCATCACATAATGATTAGGACGGTGGATTTTTACCTTATTTAAGTTAACAAAACAATTCAGATGAGTTATCATACAATCAATACAATATATATATAAGATTCGATATTTTGAAAACTTTCCTTTTTATTTATAAAATTTCGGCAGCACAACGACTGCTAATTCAATAAACCAAAATTTATAAATCTGTCATAAAGCCACCAATTTTCACCAAACAAACCACAAAATACTTCCAAAAGCAATCCATGATATATCTCCGCAAATAATCAACACACTTTCAAAATTATACATATATATATTTTAAATAAATTTCACTTTGACATGAAAATTACTAAAATATTAGGATAGAACTTCTACCTCAATATAAGTTTTCAATCACTCCAAAAACCTCGATTCCTAAAGTAATTATCGTCGTTTCAGATCGAATCTATAAAGTAATGCAATATAAATAATTTTTAACATGGCTGCCCTATAGGGAAAATATCCCTAAAAATGAATTCTACATTTAAAAACGAATCTGTCGACGCGTTCGGAACTAAATTTTGAGTTTGGGAGGTTTGGAAACTCACCTTCGCCGTACGTGGTGATCGACAGCGTCTTTTCAATGACAGATTTCGGCAACCAAGGTGGTGAGACATGCGTCTAGATGGGTTTTGTTGTCTTCGACACGCTTGTCACTAAAATGGGGTTGGTCGGAGTCGAAATTGCCTAGTTTTGCCGGGATCTAGAGAAATAAAAGTTGGTTAATGGTAGAATTTTCTCTGCTGAAACAAACACCTAAGTGAGGATAAAACTTGACAAAATTGGTGCCTATAGAATCTACGTCACACGAGCTTTCCAACGGTACCAAATTTGGCCAAAATGGAGGTCAGATGAGGTCAGAATGACGACTTAAATTCGAGCTCGCAGGAATGGAGCGATTGGAGAGAAAATAAGGAGAGAGAAAGAAAGTGACCGGTTGAAGGTTGAAGAAGACTGTGTAATCTGGCCAAATTACAATTTGATCCCCTTAACTATTTAAAAATTACAATTTTAATCTCAAGCTTTAAAAATCTAACTTTTTAACTCTTACACTTTTACATAAATTTTTATAATATTTTCAATTTCACCTTTGGTACAATTTGAGGTTTTACAGTAGCAGGGTGGGAGATTTTCTCAAAATTTCCATGCTCTTCCAATTTCAACACATTGTTTTTCTTCTTTTCTGCCTTTTTAGCCAATTGATATTTCCACATCCAATTTGGACACCAACCATTAAGACATGTTTGCTTTTCGCTGCTTTCTTTTTCCACATTCTCAACATCTACCACAACATCCCCCCATCCCTAAGCCACTTTTGCACATCCTCCTCAATTTCTTCAGTGTCTCTTATGGCTCTATCAACTCTATGTTGCATGAGCTCTAGTTCTGATCTTAAATGTTCGGTTTCTTCATTCAGATCTTCAATAATGCTCTTGAAACGAAATATGTAACTCACGTGGTGACCAGTTGACTTCACCAAATTTTTTGCAATTGTAGATAAAATCGAGGTCCCAACTGCTTGTAAAATTTCCATCTAACCTGCTGTTATATGTTGATTAGCATTTGTCTGTTAAATTACAAAAAATAAGAATAATAACAAAACTCTTACTTGCATAGATGCACTGCATAGTTAGAAATTAAATCTATAAAATTACATGTCCTATGATCCTTCGGTCATTTGGCTTAAACTAAATATAATTAGTTAGCTATAATTTCAGTAATTACCTCATCAATTCCTAGTTTCAATGTTGTAATAGAGAATTTTACTAAGAGCATGAAGAATTTTCAAGTTGAAATTAATTATGGCTTATAGGAGACTATAAATAAATACGTGATAATGTTTGAACTCATAAATTAACATAAGGTATTTGGTTATGGCATATGTCAGTAATTGAAATATTTAGATTTATATGTTAATCTTTGGATTTTAACATTTGATCACAATTCCTTATATTTGGATTTATACGGTAAACTTAAGATATTCACTTTCTATCAAAATTTTACATATCTTTGTTTGCTTCTTCTCAATTTACATTTTATCATGCTAGTAAACTTAAACACTCATGTATTAAATTATTATTAACTCATTTTACTTTTTTTTTTTGGTTACATGCATTAAATTCTTTTTTATTTTATTATGAGGTATCGTCAAACACATAGAGACAAGTATTATAATGCTTTGAAATCAATCTCAGTTTTTTTACCCTCATTAAACATTTTCTTGTAATTATATATGTGTATTTAACATATCTTTGATTTGTTGAAATGAACATTTGGTAAATGCATATACATATATGTGTTATTTCATTTTCAGATGTGATGATTTATATTTCATCTTAAAATCTTAATAGATAGATCACAATTTAAGTTAAACCTAAAAAAAAAGAAAATAAAGTTTTTTAAAGATCATAAGTCTATTAAAATATATAAAGCATAAAATCGGTTTTACACATATTCTATTAGGAGAAATCCTTGATTACTACAGAGAACTTGACTTGATGTTGAATAAACCCTAAGATCAATGTTTGAGGAGAAAATTAGCTTCATAAAATTAAAATGAACACAGAACATAAAGCCCGTTACTTTACAAAGTTAACCTAAGGCAGAGGCCTAAGGGAAGGACAATCTCGAGAGAGAAGCCCAAAAGGGGAACTTAGGGGATAAGCCCAACACTGGCTTGTAGGACAAGCTTGAAGAACAACCCAAGGTTCGCCCATAGGAGAAGCCTAAATGGGGATCTCAGGGGAGAAGCCTAGGGTCAGTCCATAAGAAAAACCCAAAGGAGAAGCGCAAAATGGGAGCCTAAGAGATAGGCTTGAAGGGGCGCAATGGCCTCTAGCCAATCATCTTAAGAAGGGGCACGAACAGTACCAAATTACCCCTAATAAGGGGTAGAAAGATAAACCAAAGGGAAACTCCACCTTAAAATTCAAATAAGTCTCTACATCATTTGACAGCCCCTACACTATTAGAGAGGAAAAAAGTTTAAGTTTAGAAGCAGACCTAATTGAGACAAACGCCTAAAGCATGACAAGCCCCAAACTGTAGAGAAAAAAGGAAAGGCCTTGAATCGGCCACATAACACTATGTCAAAGTTGGCAAACAAGAGAACACCATATGTACCTGTGTTAAAATGAGTAGCAAAGGAACACAGAACAAGAAAGAGTATGAAAGAGGAATTAAGAAACATGAAGCCATAGAGGAAAAAAAAAGAGACCAAGATCAATCATGTGGCCCTATGTCAAAATGAACAAACTAGGATAAATCATGTTGCCTTATGTTAGAATGGACAACAAAAGGAGTTGACTATTAGCTAAGAAGAATGTTAAGACAAGATCAGGGAAAGTCTTGACTTGTAAGAAGAGAAGGTATGGAAGTACCATGACTAAACAAAGAGGCTATATATAAAGACGCTTTCCATGTCAAAGGGGAGGACATCTAGTCTAAGAACCTTAAAATATTTGAAAAACTATCCTAAAGGTTTCTTCTTCGGTATTCAAGGGATCTCAACCCCTCTTATCTATAAGAGAGATATATCCATGGCACCCATCCATATGAAATGTCTTGGGCTAGGGAAATAGTTAAACTTTTGCCTACCAAGGAAGTCTCATCATGCCCTAGGAATTTTAGGTACACTAAATCTACTTTCGAGCTACTAAAGGATACATATCATCTAAGTTAAGCCTTAGTGTTCTTTCTGGTTGAAGGGAGCTAGGGAGGACATAAGTCAATTGCTCACTAGGTTCTCCATCAAGCAAAAAAAGGAAGTATACCTGACTTTCCATTATTCTCATATACTTATGTCATACTTACTCTTCCTAAGAGTTTATCTTTCTCCATTCCATCTAACTAGAGTGTTAGAGGGTCTTCACCGACATGCCCTTTATGGTTTTCTTTGTCTTACAAGTACTTGCAAACCTAGGACTCATCATGCTCAAAATGCTAACCCCCTAAGATCCACCTCATCCTTACTAGGGGTTAGAATAAAGGCGGACCTAACCTACTATTTAAGACATTCTTGTCTAGTAACTATTTAGCTAATGGGAATCGAAGGAACCCTAGGTGCCCCTTAGTGTCCCTTAGTCTTGACATCTCTAATGCTATTTAGGATATCTTCTACCATCAATTAAAAAACTAGAGACCTTATTTTACTCATTGATGCAAAAGACAATTTTTTGCATCAACTATTGTCATTGTTTGCAGGGAAATTGTACAAAAGGTTATTCTCTACTTTTAATGATAGTATCCTATCTTATTTTCTAATTTTTATATTCAAATATATATATATTGTGTTTGTTATTAGCAATCTCCCTCTCTCCTTGTTTCATAGTTATGAAAATATAGACTAAAGGGCTCACATTCAAAGGGCTCTAAAGTTAAAAGCTCAACATAACCGAGTATGTTAACATGAAAACAAGGGTTACGATATAAAGGATAAAGGGTTGTTTTAGAGAGTTAATGATATATTACCCTAAACACAGTTGGGTAAATCATTGGGCCTAAACCCCTTTGTCTAATCTAACAGGCCTAAAACTTTCTAAAGATGTTATCGTACAATCGGCGGCCTACTGGCAACTCCGCAGTAGCTTTCCAGTCGATATCTGGATCCAATTGAAAAGTTTCCGCAAAGTTAAGCCGTTATCTTTTCTAAAATCTCTTTTTTAGCGAAAGTAGTGGAATTTCTTTTTTTTTTTTTTTTTTTAACATTCCTTTTACAAAGCTATATATATTTTTTCAAACGATTCTATAAAATTTTCAATAAGTTCTAATCGAATGCAAACATGCTTTACATTTTTAAAGTACAACCCAAAATTCAATTACATTTTACAGAATTAAATTCTAAAACCACTTGAAATCATTTATATGTCATGCATATATAAATGTTTATACTATCACAACATTATACCATTCAGTCTATCTTACCTTGGTACCGAAATGCCACGCCATTTGTGATCTTGAATTTGCATCTATACTTGTCCTTGGGGAGGTTTTTGGAAAAACATAACATAAAATAAAAGTATGAGCTAGAGAGTTCAGTGACTACTTTAGGTTTTTAACCAATCATAACGTAATATGATCATAATTCAAGGTAAAAACTAGTAAGCATAATTCTCACACAATAGAAGCAATTTAACAATCATTAAAGGCAATAATTATACTTATTTCAATATGCATAAAATCTCAATATAAATCTTTTTCTTTTTAAAAACACCATTTGTACCCCTAAATACTCTGATCACATGATGACTAAACTATTGCCACTTAGTGTGATATGTCACATGGCGATTTTCAACTGACACCAACTGTGATGCTGCTGAGACATCTCGATAACTACGTGCGAAATTCTCTGCATCGTAAATCATAGTATGAGATCATCTATAAATCTTGGCAACTACATGCAGAATTTTCTGCATCGCAAATCGTAGCACAAGATAATCTATAAATTTTGGCGACTATATGCGGAATTTTCTGTATCGAAAATCGTAGCACAAGATAATATATGAATCTAAGGGTGTATGAAAGGACCCAACCCGGATTACCCCTGTAGAGGTCCGAGTGGAGTCTTCCCGGCACCCCACAGAACCCTTGCAGTCGTTATGCAGGTGACTCAAAAGGACTCTGTGAAGTAAAGCTGTAAAACATTTTCATTTCTTAATCATTTAAATTTAGGGTGGAAAAATTATTTCCAACTTTTTAAAATACCTATAAAATGATTTATAAACATCTCTAAACGCATGCATCTTTTCCATTTCCAAACGAGACCTCAGGTCCATCTCAAAATCCATGTTCAAACACAATTCAAGTATTTAAAAACCAAAACCATTTCAACTTAAAACATTCACATGCGTGACAGCGTAATTATTATTATAAAACTTAAACATTTACATCACATTAAATCTGTTATACATCAAAACATTTACTTTTATTTCACAGTGACGATCGTCTGATAAGCTCGCCTATTCTTGAACTGGAGATTTGTCGCCTGGAGGACTCGAACTTACACCTGGGGAATTTTATAAAATAACAAGAAAATAATGAGCTAAAAAGGCTCAGTGAGTGTTATTCAGTTCGAAATAAGTTTCCTTTAATATCCTCTCTAAAATCTTTTGAAAGAATTCTAAGTTCTGTAGTAAGTTATTCAAAACATAAATTTCACGTTATTACATAATTATTTTTATACATATTTGCTTGAAAACAAGATAAAAAGATTATATGCATCGTAAAAATTCATTCATAGCATAAAATAATCATAAAATCATAAATAAATTCATAAATCATATCCTCAGTCATAAAACATATATCCAATGGGACCTAGGAAAATCATGATCATTGCTTGGTCCTAGAAAATCGGTGGTGGGGACAGTCAATCTCAGTCATAACCACTATGCCGTGGAATGTTGCCTCACCACACATAGGGTATCAGTCATAATAGTACCTTATATATGCGTAGAGAGTGACATGACAGACTCGATCCCCCCATAGTTAGTGGACTTTCCCCCATAGACATGTCATACGTGCAATAAGGCACTTCGGCCACATAACAGTCATATTTTAGTCATATAATAGGGATTGGGTAGCCATCAGTTTTGAAATACATTGACATGCTAAAATAATTGTTGTATAACATATTTCTTCGATTAAAAATCAAAACATAAAAGCACATTTCAATAATAATTTATACGATCAATATTGTTTTAGATACATATATAAAAACATGTATAAGCGTACATCATTCATATAAATTCATTTATATATTAAAAACGTCTCAATCTTTTATGAAAACATAGTAATCATAGTCCATTTATCATTTCATAAAACAATTTACACTCACCGATTTCTAACTCATGGAAACGTCTGGATTTTCTACCTCGTGCTACTTCTTCAACTTCGCTTTCCTCCGCCTTATCGATGCCTATATAATTTAACATTCTAATATAAGAATGTCATAACTACGCTATTTGAATCTAAAGCAATATCATTGAAGTCACATTCTAATGAATTCAACAAAGGATAAACGAAGCTAAACGAACGTAAAACTCTCGCGATTTCGATGACTTACCACAGATTATCGCTTTTAGCGTTTCGCGTGATTACTTCCATTCAAATCAAGCTTATCATTAATACTACTCATAGCTATACTTAAATCATAGAAAACGAATATTCAAACACTTTAAAAAAAATGAAAATCATGAAAAAAAATGAAAATCATGGCAGCAAACTAAACAATTATCTATTTTCCGTTTTGACTCTAAAAATCAATGATTTCTAATAATCGCGCGCAACGAAACTATCCGATTGACTCTATTATAATTCAAACTATCCTAACGTCAACAATTATCGTTTTAAAGAGCTTAATAACATAAATGGTAGCTTGCTAATCATCAATTATAATTCCAAATTTGACAACGAAACTCGCAACTAGCTAACATTCGAATTTGCGGAAAACTTATCAGAATCGCTCGAAAACGATTTTTCAATATCCGAACGATTATTCGATACTTTAAAATACACTAAAATGCATCATTTTTCATGTTAACGAACTTGAAAATAAAAGCACAACATGACAGCCCTTAAATCACATCATAACAGCCCCTACAACGAAATTTTCACGAAATTTCAACATCAAAAATCAACCGTTAACACAACGAAACAAAATCGAACGAACCTCCGCACTAACGAAATTCTAAATCCTAAAACCCAATCACAACATCATCAATTATTATCCATAACTCAACATCATCATTATCCGTCCAAACTAAATCAATAAAACTCATTATACCTTACGGAACTCAACTAGAAACTTCGAAACGATCGCGCGAGGGTACTGCCCATTTCAACGCTTTTATCCACGAGTACCCTTCAATCCAAAATAACATGCAACCAATAAAAATTCATTGAAACGTCAATACGAAACCAAATGGGACAGCACTTACCTTCGCGTGAACTGTCCTTCGCTTTGAAACAGCCCCCAGCGTGCGACGGCACGATGATACCAAGAAGTCCTCACGGCAACAGCTCACTTTTCTTCTTCACTTGGATGCACAAGCTGAAATTACTACAACAACATTCAAAACTCATCTCAATCTACTGGATTTCTTAAAAATATATATATAAGATAGCACTCACTAATTCTTAACAGCAAGCTAACACCAAAAAGGGACTCATGGCAGTAGCAGCTTACGCACAACTCAAGTTGAAATCACTTCCATGACACTCAAACAACTTCATCCAGCTGCTGAAATTAAATCTCAACTCACCTTCTAACTTAATAAAGGCCGAATGGAGGATGGATTAAAGGATCAAAGCTGCTCGGTCTGCACTTGGTGACTCTTGGCCTGACAACAGCTCAGCTCACACCAGCGCTCGGCAGCAATAGCACCTGGTAGCAACAACACTAGGTCACGGTCTGGCAGCAATAGATCTTCAGTCCTTGTTTGCATACAAGATCAGATCTTTCACTTGGATGCTTGGATAGCACATGCAGCTACTGGTGTTGCTTGATCTCCTTCACCAGCTCTCGGCGGCACCTCCACAATCATAACAACTCACGGTTCAGCTTGGTTCACGATTGGATGAGCTCCTCTTATTGTAAGCACGAGCAAGTTGTCTTCTTCTCCAGACCGAATACTGGATTTGATTAAAGTTCTCTTATTTCTCACTCTCTCCTTTCTATCTCTCTCGGTTGGACTTGTAAATGGTTGAAGCACTCACAACATATTTTTCTTTAACTTTTGCTTGATCGAGAACAATGAATCTCCTTTTATTCCATTCATTCATTTAACATACCTTATATATGATCCATGGTTTCATGCCATTTGTCACCAATTTCCTTTCCATTTTAACACTTGTCATCACTCAACCTTTGCATTCCTTACATGTGGCACACATGCAATTATCTCACTTATCGCTTCCTATGCATTCTCCCATTCCGATTCCAAGCTCGAATCCGATTTCATCCATCCGTCCGGGAATCCGCTTACGATTTGATTTCGTCTTCGAAATTATTTTTACATTTCGAATCCGTCTTCACGCTCTTGAAATTATTTTTATTACTCTAAAATAATTAATCTAAATATTTTTGAACTCGAGAATTATATTTTTCCAATTGAATGTGATCCATTGAAAAAATAATCCACTCACCGATGAACAAGGATTTTAGGTTTTACAGTGTATGCATGGCCGTTGTAAATCTTTTCCACTAAATGCAATAAACACAAAATAGCTTATCTTTAAAAACTTTTAGGCTAAAGGTTTTAAACTCAATTCTTATAAAAACTATTTTATATCCAAATTTCATTGAAACCAATATAGTAATCTTCTTATAACTTTATTAAGATTATAAAACTAAGTAATTCTCATAAACTTTTCTTTATTCTCGAAATTGGTAATAAATTTCTGATTTAACAAACTACACGTCTATTGATGTGTGTGTGTTTTTTTTTTTTTTTTTTTTTTTTCATTTTCTTGAAAACATAAAGTTTTTACTAGTAAACATTCTTTTCTAATATAAACTTTATAATCGAAAATACCTTTGAAACATCTTTATTCAAATCATTTCTATACATGTATATATCATAAACTTACTAATATACTTTACTTTAAAATAAATATATTTACAACAATACTTTAAGAATTATACATGCATAAATAAAATATAGTGACATGCTAGAATTTAAAACATAATAACTTGGAAAATCAAATAAGCATTGCTTATAATGATTCGAATACTAAGGTATACAATTGAAATAAAATATCAATTTATCAATTCGTATAAGCTTTGAAAATAAACCACACTCACCTGGCTCGATTGTTCTCTAATTTACTTTTTCCCTACGCATTTTTCATTCTAATTTCAATACATATTTATTTTTCTTATAGTGCATAATCACATCATCCATTCACTTTCCATTCAAACCATTAGAACATCCATAACATCGCGAATATATTTAAAATTCATATCGATCGCATTAACACAACTAATCATCCGTTTTCACCTATGCTAACCGGACGCATACCCCATTAATTTATTATTATTATTTTTTTATTTCCATTTCGATTTCAATTTATTTTTACCACCTAAACACCTCATTTAATCATTCCAATGGTTTAAACCATTCAAAATATCACATTAACATGCATTCGAATTAACTCGCTTCCAATTGACCTTAAACGTGTTCTAATAATCTGATTGGTTTCCGATTTGCACCAATTCAATTCCATTTCTATTTCTTATTAAATCCACTAAATTTTTAACTCATTCGACCATCCAAAATTATTCAAAATCACATAAAAAGACCAAGGGGATAGCAGCCAACATAAGTATTTCCAAATAACCCAACTCAATGAAATTTTAAAAATTCATTCAACTCTTTTAATCTCAACTACTACCAATTAAATTCTCATCATCCTAACACATTTAAATCTACTCAAAACACATCAAAATCACATCAAATTGGTCACCCATACTGCAGCCGTGAATCACCCTTCAACCATACAAAAATCCCATTCAATTTATTTCAAACCACAATTAACACCAAATCAATTTGACATAGCCATAATGTAAACCCCTATAGTCGATTTTACGTTTCCTAGCTTTAGGAGTTAAGTTATCAAATAAAAGCGTGAAATGGTCATTTTATAAATAAGAAGTTTGAATGGATGACAAAGTTGTAAAACCTTAATTGTAAGAATATAACCATTAATTATACGAATAAATTGATAAATTAAAATTATTAAATAAAACAACTAATGACATTTTTGTAATTAAAATAAACAAAAAGCTTATAAAGCTAAGTGATGGTGATAGTCACCAACACTTAGCCATGAATTCAACAAAAAAATAAAAAAAAAATAGAGAGGGAGAGAGCTTGTAAGGGACGACAAGAAGAGAGGCATATGGAAAGAAAACCACAAGCTATTCCTACCTATTTTTTAAGCTTTCCAACTCATTTTGTAAGTTGATTCAAGTTAGAATAACAAACCCTAACCAAAACTAAAGTGAGTTTTTATCAATTCTAGCAAAATTGATGATTTGTTGGGTTTGATAATTGATGTAGAGATTTGGTTGTTTGTGGTATGTTGTAATGGGTGTTTTACACCTAAAACAAGTGTAAAACCATAAATGTGTGACATGGAATCTTAGATGGCATGTTATAGTTTATGAATGTGAGTGTAGGGTTTATGGATGGAAAACACAAACTTGTGGTTTAAGTAATGTTGAAAATATCGATATCGACAGAAATATCGATACTATGATTCGACGAAAATGTCGACAGAAATATCGATATCGACGGAAATTTACGTAAAATTTATGGAAAGTACAGAAATTTAGTTTAAAACATAATATTTTTTAATGAAACTTTTGGTAATGTTAAAATAATCATTTCTACAACCAAAAATCATATTATATTTTTTTTAAAAAAAAATCATATTCTATCTGTTGACACTCAATTTTGGTCAACCCTAGTTCTCCAAGCCCAATATCTGCGACACAACAAACCACACACAAAACAAGTATTACCAGGTCCAAAACAAACAAGACAATGAGATTTTATGTGGTTCGGCAAGAACAATGGCCTATGTCGACGACAATCACCCCTTCTCTCTCTCAGAGAAATTGTATTTTATTTCACTCTGTCCTTTACACTGAATTCTATCTCCTATTTATAGTGGAGATATTACAATTGGAATTGGCTTAAGAATCTTACAGATAAAGTAAAAAATAATATACATTAATTGAGATAATATATCCCAAGATTATCTCTACCGCATATGCAGCAATTGCCAAGAATGTCGTGATTCTATTTGCATGAAAATAGGCAAGTTCATTCATTTCCTGAATTGAATTGATTCGTCTTTCAGAAGGTCAACGGGTCAACTCTAGAGAGCAATCTATTGAGCGATCAGACATTCCATTGGGCGGGCAAACTACTTCAACGATCTGATATAGTGCTAATGAGCAGACTGCTTCAACGGTCAGACATTTCCATCATCGAGTAGATTCAACTATTCTTTCGACTATCAAGCAGTCGAACGATCGATCAGACTTTCTAATTGCTATGATAATTTTTAAAGGCGCTTACCGAGCAAATTATCCTTATGCTTTTGTCAATCAGTTAGACCTTCATACAATTAATCTGAATGCTTATCGTTTTAGGGCGATCAACCGCACGATCAGGTGTGCTCAGGTTAATGAATGACTATATTTCTTCCTTTGACTTTTGACCATTACTTTCTGGGCTTTTCTTTACAAAGCGATACAATGAGCCTTCATCCTTGGGCTTTCTCCATTTTTATCCACTGATAACAAAATACCCACAACACTAGCCCCCTTGCTTTTTAGTACGTTTTTTGTACTAAAAGCAACACATTTTTTTTTAGTACTTTTGGTGGGACATGGACCGTCGCCCCTTTTAAACGTTATTTTATTTACGTCACGTGGCAATTCCTTAGGTGCCAACTCTCTGTTCATTAACTGTCGTGCGTTTATCAAGGTGTGCATTAAATGCGCGTCTCTTCGATGGCTGCTCATGATGACGAAACCGCGATTTTCTCACTAAACCGTCGAATTACTGACAACGGTTCGGGTGTTCTGGTCTGACGATTGGCGTTCCGAGACATCAGTTATACATAAACCCTTTGTCACTCCATCTTCATCCTTTACCAATCACTTTCGAAGACAGGCGCTTTATTGCTTCCATTCTTCTCTCATTCGTTATTATTTTCTAGCATTTTCTTCTTCGTTACCAGAGGAACTTTTCATACTCAAGGTAACTTCTCACACTCTTTCTCAACCTTCTTGACTTTTATTATTGCTTGCATGTATTTGATTGCGTGGACGTAAGTTCTTGTTTGCAAGCGTCTTTGTTGCATCTTAACGTGATTTTACTTAAGGAATCTGAAATAGATATTTGTTTAACTGTTTAAAGTTACATAGACGCATGTCTTTCCTTGTTGGAATTCGTCTGATATCCTCATCATGGTAGGGTTAAGAATCCATTAGTTTGTTCAATGTTCCCTGTAATCTGTTAGGCTTATGAATAAGGTTCTTTCTATGCCTGGCAATCCCTATGCTAGTCTTTTCAAAGAAGTAGGAGTACTTTTAAATACTGAGTTCTGGTCTGCTTTCTACGACTTGATTTCCCTGTTGCTTTTGTATATGTCTGGTCGTAGTCGTCAAGGTCATAAGGTGGGGTCTACTGATGTGGCCTCCGAGGAGGAACTTGATCAAGTCATGGACATTGATAACACCACCTCTCAGAACAGTGGGGTTGTTGTTTCTTCTGCTCGTACCCCCTTTTTCAGATATGAATTTTCCCTTAGCCTTAGCGATCTTGGAACCATTGCTGAAGGCTTCTCCTTACCTTCTGGATGCCGGGCTATGATGCCAAAGGCTTCTGACCACACGGCCTTCCCTCCTAAAGGTTTCTTTCTATTAGCCACCAACACATAGAAGCCGACTTTAGATTTCCGATTCACCCTTACCTGGTCGCTCTTCTGAACGATCTTAACTTGACCCCCTTTCAACTTACTCCTAATTCTTATGCTCACCTTACGACCCTAACTTCAATTTTTCTCAAGAACGGCCTTCCTCTTTCGACCCCTGTAATGATCCAACATCTTTTTTTGTTTAGGAGCACTATAGGCCCTAAATCTGACAACAAAGATGGGTTTTATTATATTTCGGCCCAAAAATCTCCTTACAAAGTCAGCCTTCCCCAAGGGGTCAGTGAGTCCAACGTAGGCGACTACAAGTCGCGATGGTTCTACGCGTCGTGTTTGTCTGTATCAGATCTAAAGAATTTTTCCTTTTGCCTCTCTCCCAGTAAGCATTCTTATATATATATATTTATAATTACTTTACATTCATCCTGCTCGTCGCTAATGTTTTCTTTACGCAGACGTATCCAATAGTAAGATTCCTCTTTCCGATCAGGAGCTTTCCTTGTTAGATCGACTTTCTAAAGTAAAAACTCTTTCGGATGATCAGCCGTCATTTGACACCATTCTACAACTACACAGTCTTGCCCCAGCAGCTGACCGAGAGTTGCTGGACAAAAGTTTTGACCTAAGCTCCCGTGAGGATAAGGAGATTTCTTTTGCTTTCGAAGCCTCTGGAAAGGAAATTCCCCATTTAATAAATACACAAATTCCGGAGATAGTGAGGCTTTATTTTGAACAGCCTTTACCCGGTCAGGCTTATGTTTCAAAGAAACCCCACCAGGCTGCTAGGAGTTCGGATACTCTTTCGGCTGCCGAGGTTCCTTCAGAATCACTTCTCTAAAAAGATTCTGACGTGTCTTCTGTTCGCCTTATGAAACAAAAATTAGTGGGTAGGAAATCCTCACATAGAGACACTCACAAAAATACTGCTTCTGAATCTATTCTTGTTGCAGTAGTTCATCGGCTACTCGCCCTCGGAGTGTTGATAAAGGCAAAGGGATTGTCGAATCAGGGACCGCAGAACCCCCTACCAAGCGTTAAAAGACACATGAGACGGACCCTGCTACTGAAGAGCATACCCAGGATTTTGATGCGGGGATATGCTATAATGATCTTTTGGATCGCGCGCCTCAATTCCTAGGAATGAAGAAACCAGCCTTCTATAATGAAGAGGTGAAGGGCGAGAGGCTAATCAATTACTTGGGCTTCCACAACATGCTCGTAAGTCTTTTATTTTTATTGCTATTGCTTTCTTCCTTGTCCTTCTTGTTTGAGCAACAACTCGTTTCAGGCATCCATGGCATACATGAAACTCCTCAAAGAGATTGTAGACTGGCCCAAGGAGAAATCTACCATGGAAGTCACCATCAATTCTCTGGAAGATGAGAAGAATATAATGCAAGAAGAGGTGAGCTCTTATGAACTGGAGCTTGAAAAATCAAGGGAGGCCTTCCGCGATCTGGAGCGGGAACATGAGAAATCCATTAACCAAAATCTCGAGCAGCGGGAGACCATGAAGATGCAAAATGAGCAGATTATCTCCAGGGACAAAAAGATTGCTGAGCTAAAGAAGGCACTTCATTTTGCTCAGGATTCAGAGAAAAAGCTGAGAACAGAAAATGAGGAATTGAAAGGGGAGTTGTCCTCGCATGAGCATGGAGCGACTGAAGCTAAAATTGTTATGGAAGCAATGAGGTAGGAGGCGATTTATCTCAAGGAACAAATAGCCCTAGAGCAGGAGCGTACTGAGACCTTGGTTCGAGAAGCAAAGGAAAGAATAGAGAGTTTGTTCCTATACAACCTGTAGTGCAAACGTCCAGACGTGGATGTTTCATTCTTTGGTCCGGAGGCCGTGGCAGAAGTGAAGTTGTACGCTCAACAGACCCAATCAAAAGCCAATCCTCCAGCTTCCCCATCCGGACATCCCCCTAATGGCGCTGCTCCTGCTCATACAGGATCTTCCTTCAGCTCTCCTCGTCCAATTAACATAGATGATAGCGGGGCGTTTGGCCAACAGAATTTCCCTCCTAACACTTAGAAATTTTTTTTTTACCTGTTTTCTTGTAATAAAGTATTGTTATTGACAATATCATTCAATCTGGCGAATTATTTGCCATTATTCCTTATTTGCATATCTCAGTTAGTTGCTCTATTCAATCGTGTCAGCTCTACTCGAACAAATATTCGGCCAGCTGGCTTGCTTTATATAGTTCAGTTTTCTTCTCAGTATTCGAGCAGAGTAGGTGTCGGGATAGCTAGCATGCTGAAATTATCCTTTTTGAGGCCCCTTACCTCTGCTCGGCTAATTATCTTGCACAGATCGTTTGCCTTCTCCAGTTGGTTTGAGTTGTTAATTTTTCCCAGCGTTCAAATTTATTCGAGCAGAGTAGGTATGGAAACAGCTAATCATGTTGAAATTATCATTTTTGAGGCCTCTTACCTTTGCTCGTTTAAACCTATAGGTCAAATGTTCATTCCAAAACTTGTTCGCTCACAGGCTACATAGACCTTCCAAGGTTATTTTATAATTCCACAGGCCATGAGCATCTCTTCCTGAGTCCGTTTACTCACAGGTAATACTAAGGTCTTCTAGAGCGTTTTTTAGCTCAAAGATAATGATTACACCTTCCAGAGCCCGGTTACTCACAGGTGGTAATCATATCTTCCAGAGCGTTTTCTTACAAGTATCAATTGAACCTTCCAGAGTCTACTCGCTCATAGGTAGCAATTGAACCTTCCAAAACATGAGTAGAAATTGTAATCAGCCGAATGTGAAATGATCAGGAATTGTCATTTGAAGAAAATCTTTATTAACTTAATAGCTGTATTCATACACCAAAAAATAAGTTATTAAAGCAAAAACTGAATAATTTAAACATAGTATGGTCGTAGATTCTCAGCGTTCCATGCTCGGGAAACTTCTGCTCCTTCCAAGTTGGTCAGGTGGTAGGCTCTATTCTCTAGACTATCTTTCACAATATAAGGTCCTTCCCAATTCGAGCCAAGCGTTTCGTCACTAGCTTTCCGGGTAACTGGTAGAATAAGGCGCAAAACTAGATCTCCTACCTTAAACTTTCAGATGCGAACCTTGCTATTGTAAAATCTGGCAATTCTTCACTGGTAGACAACAACCTTTATCTGGGCTTCATCTCTTACTTCCTCAATCAGATCCAAATTAGCAGCGAGCAGATGGTTATTATCCCCCTGATTAAACATTATTCTACGTTGACTAGCGACTTCATATTCTGCTGGAATCATTGACTCCAAGCCATAAACCAACGAGAAGGGAGTTTCTCTTGTAATATTCAGAGCAGTAGTTCTGTACGCCCACAACACTTTCTGCAGTTCATCCACCCAAGCTCATTTCCTTGCTTTTAGCTTAATCTTTAAGTTTTGCTTGATGATTTTGTTGACAGCTTCTACTTGCCCATTGGCTTGGGGGTGATCTACTGTCGAAAAACTCTTTTTAATCCCAAGATCTCTACAAAATTTCTGAAACTACTCACTGTTGAACTGGATTCCATTATCTGTCACGATCTGTTGTGAAACTCCGAACCTGCAAATAATGTTCTCCTAGACAAACTTTTCGACTTTAGTAGAAGATATTTCGGCAAGCTCTTTAGCTTCTGCCCACTTTGGGAAATAATCCACTGCTACGATGGCATGCTTGCACCTTCCTCGGGCTGTAGGGAGGGGTCCAATCAAGTTTATGCCCCAGATGGCGAAAGGCCATGGACTGACAATCTACTGCAAGAAAGCTGGTGGAGCTCGAGGTATTTTGGCAAATCTCTGGTATTTATCACACTTCTTAACTATTTCGATTGAGTCCTACTTCATCGTCGGTCAATAGTACCGTTGTCGAAGAGCTTTCTGAGCTAGTGATAGCCCCCTGACGTGATTGCCATAATGTCCAGCGTGTATGTCATTCAGAATGGCTTAACAGTCCCAGCCATCAATGCATCTAAGCAGCGGAGTCGAGAATCCTTTTTTGTATAGCCTATTGTCATAAATACAATACCGGGCTGCTCGTGCTCGGAGACGACGAGACTCTATTTTATTTTCAGGTAATTTTTCATTTTGTAAATACTCTACAAGAGGATTCATCCAGGAGTCTTGTGCCACCACAATCGCCAATAGTCTTATCTTGCGATTATATGCTTGGGACGGGCAAGACTTCTACCGGTATAGCCCCCATGAAATCTGCATCTTTAGCAGTGGCCAAATGAGCTAATGCATCTCCATTAGAATTTTGTGATCGCGGGACATGGTGCAACTCGTACTTCTCAAACCCAACCAAAAGTTCCCGGACCTTTTGCAAATAGATTGATAAATATAATTTATATAGATTTATTACCCTTAAATATAGATTTATTAGTCCAATTTTGTGTTGAATTTATTTTAATTAGTAGTGTTTTTGGTGAAACAAGAATAAAAGAAGATTTGTGTGTTGAATGAGGAAAAATTTCAATTTTGATTAAGTCAAAATCCAAGTTAATCAAGGATTCAATTCTTGCCCAAAATTATTTGTCAAACAATTAGGAAATTAGTTGAGATAAGGAAATTGATCAATGAAGGAAAAATCAAATTTGGAAGCAAATCAAGAAAAGAAGAAAAAGGTAGTAGATTTTGAGAAAAAAAATCAAAGCTCACTATGTAGTTTATGGAAAGGCCAAAAACAGTGTCTTACTATTAAGACAATTTTCAATTTATAAATTGAGACTAGTGGCATAGTATAAAAGAAAGTGTGGAGAAAGAAAATATGAGAGACAAGAGAGCTTTGAGACGGCTGAGGAGAAAGAAGATAGCAACTTTGGTGGAGAAAAGGAAGAACAAGAAAAGACAGCAGCCAAAGTTCATATACATCATGCTGGGTTTCAATTTATTCTTTGTTCTTGAATTTTCAATGATTGCTTAATTTTCTTTTTGAGGTGTAAGATGAAACCTTATTAACTTTATAATATTTTTGCTATTCAAGTATTATTCTCAATTGTTTTGATCTTTAATGTTTACATAATTCTTAGTTTCATTAATTGATAGAATAAAAATTGTTTCACCTTTAATATTAAGTATTTTTGGTTGTTACAACATTATTTTATTAATTTGACTTTGAATTGAAAGATTTAAATATAAGATTTTTGATTATTTGTTTTTCAATATTGGATACATATAATACTTGGATCTTATAAATTTCAAGTCTTGAAGTAACAATTTACATAAGATTTATTTTTAAAGCTTAATTGATAAATCCTGAGAAAACAACAGATTGATTTCTAAATTGTTTCTTTAATTTTTGATAATAATATTTTGAATAGTAAAACATTATAAGTTGATAATGATGGATTCTGAACCTCAGATTTTTCGTCTATTGGTTAAATTTTGCAATTTAATATTATTTTGTTAATTTAGAATTCTATTTGCTTTAGTTTTAATTAATTCTCAATTTTCAAACATTGTTAACTAGATTAGAATTAAATTTAATTTAGATTTAGATTAATATTTTCTCAATCTCTGTGGATCGACTTCGTACTTACATAATCTATTTTACAATAGACTCATGCACTTGCGAGTACTAAAATTTGCACAACAAGTTTTTGGCGCTGTTGTCGGGGATTGTTTGAAAAATTAGTTTAGTCTAGATTATTTAATTCTTCTACTAGTTTTAATTTAGGATTATTCTAATATATTGCAAAAAAAAAAAAAAAAATTATTTTTTTTATCTTTGTCAGTGTCAGTTTATTTTGGTTTTATTGGTGTTAGTCTATTTGTTTTGTTTTTATTCTTGTGTGTTTTTAATTTTATTTTATTTTATTTTATTCCAATTATCTTGTTTTTTTTTTATTAGAGACTTATTTTTCTTGGATTGCTTTAGAGACAATTAGGACTAGAGACTTATGACTAGGATCTGTGCTAGTTTATGCGTGCTTGGAATCGTGAATTGCATCAACGCTTAACTAGGATAGACATTTCAGATTCAAATATGGCAGAAAATAATGTAGCCCCTGTAGGAAATAATGATGTAGTGGAAAATATAGTGTCTATAGAGAAATCTCTTAAAGAATATTTTTCACCAGTTGCAATTAATCATCCTTCTTGCATAAAGTTGCCACAAACTAGGGCGACTCACTTTGAGCTTAAACCTTTTGTGATTCAGCTTCTTCCATCATTCCATGGGTTAGAGAGTGAGGACCCTTACCTTCATGTCAAGGAATTCATAGATATATGTTCTACCTTCCGTTTTCAAAATTTTTCAGATGAGTCTGTTAGGCTTAAGATGTTCCCATTTTCTTTAAAAGATAAGGCAAAAGCATGGTTAAACTCACTTGCTCCTAGTTCTATCACTAATTAGGACCAATTAAATTATAAATTTTTGTCTAAATTTTTTCCCATGTCTAAGACTAATGCCCTTAGGAGAGAAATAGCAGATTTTACTCAAAAAGATGATGAACAATTTTATGTCTGTTGGGAGAGATTTAAAGACTTACTTTTAAGGTGTCCCCACCATGGTTTTGAACTATGGAGACTAGTGCAATACTTCTATAATGGACTAACTGTGCCTAGCCGTCAAATGATTGAATCTATGCATGGTGGAAAATTCTTAAGTCTAGGTAATACTGATGCTTGGCAGTTCTTAGAAACTTTGTCTGAAAATTCTCAACAGTGGGAGTTTTCAAATGAAAGGGAGGAACCTAAAAGAGGGGGGTTATATGAGGTGAGTGATAATCTAGATCTGAAAATTGCATTAGGAAATCTCACTAGGAAAGTAAAGGCCTTAGCTTTAAGTCAATCTATGAATTCAACAATGAGTTCTAGGAATGAGTTGTGTGCTTCATATGTCAATCCAACCCCTACTTTTCAAGAGAGCTATGCTGAACAGGCAAATGCACTCAATTATAAAAGTTCATCAGATAGCCCATTCTCAGCCACGTACAATCCTAATTGGAGGAATCATCTAAATTTTTTATGGAGACAAAACCAGTCTCCAATGGGTTATGGAGGGCAACAAGTTGCTCCTTCTAATCCTTCACATCCTCCTGGTTTTCAGTCTACTCCCCATTTTGCTGCATCTCAAAAGAAACCTTCTTTAGAGGATACAATGCAACAAATGATGCAATCGCAGCAACAATTCATGCAGTCAACCCAACAAGCTATATTAAAACTTGAAACTCAAGTGGGTCAATTAGCCACTATCATAGGGGAGAGAGAGAAAGGGAAGTTACCTAGTCAACTAGTACCTAACCCGAATGGTCAGTTTGAGATAGGTTCTGTTTCTGATAAGAGTCATGATGAAGTCAAATCCATAACCACGCTTAGGTCTGGTAGAGAAATAGATAACCATGTAATTGAGCCTAAGCCTAGGAAATCTAAGGTGGAAAAAGACTCTAGTAATGGCACAGTAGATGATTCACACCCCGATGAGTCATCTAAGAGATTTATAAGTTAAGAGTCAAAAGAGAGTGATGTTCCTTTCATTCCTTATGTTCCTAAGGCCCCTTTTCCACAAAGACTTGTCCCTTTAAAGAAAGGCACACCATATAATGATGTTTTGGAGGTGTTTAAGCAAGTTCGCATAAACATCCCCTTTCTTGATGCTATTCAATAAGTGCCTGCCTATGCTAAATTCTTAAAAGATCTTTGCACTGTGAAAAGAAAAACAAATGTTCCTAGAACTGCATGTTTGACTGAGCAAATTAATTTCATAATCCAAATGAAAACTCCTGTCAAGTATAAGGATCCTGGATGTCCTATTATTTCTTATGTTATAGGTGAGCATGTTATCGATAGAGCCTTACTTGATCTAGGTGCGAGCGTTAATTTATTGCCATACTCTGTGTATGTGCAATTAGGATTAGGGGAACTCAAACCCACTCCTATGACCCTTCAATTAGCTCATAGGTCTGTTAAAATTCCGAGGGGTATCATAGAGGATGTCTTGATCCAGGTTGATAAGTTTTACTTTCCAGTAGATTTTATTATCATAGATACCCAGCCTGTTGAAAACATTAGTGCTCAGATTCCTGTGATTCTAGGACGACCTTTCTTAGCCACCTCCAATGCGATAATTAATTATCGCAATGGAGTCATGAAACTTTCTTTTGGAAACATGACTGTAGAGCTCAATGTGTTTAATGTTAGTAAAAAACCTCAGGATAATGTTGACTTATGTGAGGTTAGTTTTATTGAGAGTGTAGTCTATGATTCCTTTAGGCACTTGTCTTGTGAGGATCCATTAGAGAGATGTTTAGCTCATTTTGGCATGAACTTATATGAGGGTAGTATTGTTAGTGAGGTGAATGCTTTATTAGAATCTGCCCCATTACTAGATACTATCAAATGGAAATTCAAAATAGAACCTCTTCCACCTTCTGAGTCTATACCTCTTCCATCTGTGGAGAAACCACCTAAATTAGAATTGAAACCTCTTCCTGAGTCATTAAAGTATGTGTTTTTAGGACATCCTGAGACCTTGCCTGTTATTATTGCATCTGATTTAGAAAAAGAACGGGAGGATAAGTTGATTAGTGTACTTAGGGAGCATAGAGAAGCAACAGGTTGGACAATTGCAGACATTAGAGGTATTAGTCCATCTGTGTGCAATCATAGGATTCATTTAGAAGACAATGTTAAACCCACTTGTGAGCCTCAAAGAAGATTAAACCCTAACATGAAAGAGGTTATAAGAGCTGAAACCATTAAACTCTTAGATGCAGGTATCATTTATCCTATCTTTGATAGTTCATGGGTAAGTCCTGTACAGGTAGTACCTAAGAAGTCTGGCATCACGGTAGTTAAGAATGATCATGATGAATTAATTCCTACCTGAATGCAAACCGGGTGGCATGTTTGTATTGACTACCGCAAGCTTAATGCCACCACTAGGAAAGACCATTTTCCTCTTCTTTTTATTGATCAAATGTTAGAAAGGTTAGCCGGTCATGCATTTTATTGTTTCCTTGATGGTTATTCCGATTATAACCAAATTCCTATAGCCCATGAGGATCAAGAGAAAACAACTTTTACCTGTCCTTTTGGCACTTTTGCCTACCGTCGTATGCCATTTGGGTTGTGCAATGCTCCTGCTACTTTTTAAAGGTGTATGATGAGTATCTTCTCTGACATGGTAGAGCGGTTCCTAGAGGTGTTCATGGATGATTTTTCAGTTTTTGGATCTAGTTTTGATGAGTGTCTACACCACTTGACCTTAGTGTTAGTTAGGTGTAAAGTTAGGTGTAAGGAAAAGAACTTAGTGCTTAATTGGGAAAAGTGTCACTTTATGGTTAGAAAAGGGATAGTTCTTGGGCATGTTATTTCTAATAGTGGTATTAAGGTAGACAAGGCTAAAGTAGACTTGATTTCTAGTCTTCCACCTCCTAGAACAGTTAAAGAGGTTAGGTCATTTTTAGGTCATGCAGGGTTCTATCGTAGGTTCATAAAGGATTTTAGTAAGATTTCTAGACCTTTGTGTAACTTGCTTGCTAAAGACACCCATTTCAACTTTGATGATGATTGTTTGAGAGCTTTTGAGAAGCTTAAGACCTTTTTAACAACTGCACCTATCATTAGGCCACCAGATTGGAGTGTTCCTTTTGAGATTATGTGTGATGCCTCCGATTATGCCGTAGGGGCTGTTTTAGGACAACGCATTGATAGGTTATCTCATGTGATCTATTATGCCAGTAAGACTCTCAATGATGCACAGCTCAATTATTCCACCACAGAAAAAAAGTTGTTAGCAGTGGTTTTTGCATTAGAAAAATTTAGGTCTTATTTGGTTGGGTCTAAGGTAATAGTCTATTCAGATCATGCTGCATTGAAATATCTTTTGTCTAAGAAAGATGCTAAACCTCGTCTAATTAGATGGATCTTATTGTTACAGGAATTTGATCTTGAGATTAGGGATAAGAAAGGGTTCGAGAATGTTGTTGCTGACCACTTGTCAAGGTTAGTAGTCGAGTCTATAGATGAGCATGTGCCTATTAGAGAGTCCTTTCTTGATTAGCAACTCATGCTTGTGTCCCAATTTCCTTGGTATGCTGACATAGTTAACTATCTTGTTATTGGTCAAATGCCTACACATTGGACTAAATAAGATCGTGTGAAATTTTTAGCCAAGGTTAAGCATTATTTTTGGGATAATCCATATTTGTTTAAGTATTGTCCTGACCAAATCATTAAAAGATGTATGCCTGAGAGTGAACAATTAGATGTTATTTCTTTTTGTCATGATCATACTTGTGGAGGTCATTTTAGTTCCAAGAAAATTGCTGCAAAAATTTTACAATGTGGTTTTTATTGGCCAAATTTGTTTAAGGATACTCATGCGTACTGTAGTTCCTACGAGAGGTGCCATAAATTAGGAAGTATTACTCGCAGAAATATGATGCCTTTACATCCTATTCTTATTGTTGAATTATTTGATGTTTGGGGTATTGATTTTTGGGTCCATTTCCTAATTCTTTTGGCAATTTTTATATTCTCGTTGTTGTGGATTATGCTTCTAAATGGGTGGAAGCAATTTCTTGTAGAACTAATAATCACAAGGTGGTAGTTAAATTTTTGAAAGAAAATATATTTTCTCGTTTTGGTACACCTCGTGCAATCATTAGTGATGGGGGAAAACACTTTTGTAATAGGCCTTTTGAGCATTTAATGAGAAAATATGGTATTACACATAAAGTTGAAACACCGTATCATCCACAAACTAGTGGATAAGTTGAGATTTCTAATAGGGAGATTAAAAATATTATTGAAAAAACAGTTAACCCAACTAGAAAAGATTGGTCTTTGAAACTTTATGATGCATTATGGGCTTACCGTACTGCTTTCAAAACCCCTATTGGAATGTCTCCTTATCGACTTGTTTATGGCAAGACATGTCATTTACCTGTGGAGTTGGAACATAGAGCTTATTGGGCCATTAAAAAATTGAATTTTGATCTTGATAATGCAGGTAATCGTAATAGGCTACAACTTAATGAGTTAGAAGAACTAAGGAATGATGCTTACGATTGTGCTAAACATTACAAGGATCGGATGAAAGTTTTTCATGATAGAAATATTCTAAGGAAATCTTTTTCATTTGGTCAAAAAGTCTTGTTATATAATTCTCGTTTGCATCTATTTCCTGGCAAGTTGCGTTCTAGATGGTTAGGTCATTTCATTGTTCGCACTGTTTTTCCTTATAGTGCTATTGAAATTGAGAATCCTAAGAATGGAGATGTGTTTAAAGTCAATGGTCAAAGATTAAAACCTTTCTTAGAGTTAAGAAGTCCAGAAGTAGAGGAAATATTGTTAGAAGATCCTGTTTATCAGGATTGACTTTCTTTTGAGTCTAGGCTTACTTTTATTTATTTTGTTTTTTTTTTTAAATTTTTTTTTAATTTTTAATTTTTATAGGGTTTTTGTTATTTTATTTTTATTTTATTTTTTCTTAGTATTTGATTTTCATTTGTGTGATTCATGTTAGTTTTAGTTTTAGTTTTTTATTTTTAATTTTTTTTTTAATTATTAATGTATTCTAACGTGAATTCTTGATTTACATGATTGTGTTAGATTACATGATGGAGCAAACAAGGTGTAATCTCTTCCTTACTATTTTATATTGTCTCTTTTTTATTTCCTTACATCTTTGGATATTATTTGAGCATTTTTAGATAATAGATAAGGAAACATCGAGGACAATGTCTAAAATAGGTTTGGGGGTGATGCAAAATGTTTTAATAAAAAAAAAAAAAATCATTTTTTTTTTCCCATCAATTTTTTTTTCCTTCCTTTTCTTCTTGATTTTGAATTCTACCCTAATAAGTTGACTAATTACTTTGTGTTTGTTAATGGAGTCTTAATACATGTTTTTGGTTGGATATCTTTACTAGGGAATAGCCATGAACATCTTTGCATGATTTGAGACTTTTGAATATCATGATCTTAGTTAATTGAGTGGATGAATATCATGTTTACATGAATTGTGGACTATTAGTAGAGACTACCCTTGGTGAGAATTTGAGCTTTTTAAACGTTTCTTTTTGAGAGATTTATTTGTTTCCACTCCTAAACATCTTTCACTTTATTCTTAATAGATGATCTCTATAGGTTTTGCATTGAATACTAAAGAACAAATCATCATTGTAGATAACATGAGTTGCTTTGATTTGAAAATTGGATCGACTTCTTAGAAGTGATATAGGTAATTTTTATTCCACAAAAACCTACTTTTTTACTTTGAATTGAGATACATCATAAACCCTTTGAAACCAAACACTTTAAACCTTTTTCTTTGTTTATCCTTATTAAATGATCCTATTGAGCCTTTAAATTTAGCCATACCTGATAAAACTTGAGATCATGCTATGTGGTGAAAAAAGAGAAGGGAATTGAAGTGTTAAGATTTATATGATATGTATATAGACATATGCAGTAAAGGAAATGTGTTTCTAAATAGCATTGTGAAAAAAAAAAAGTGAAAATAGAAAAAAGCATAAAAAAAAAGAAAGGAAAAAAAATGTGAGAAACACGAGTTTTATAATACCTAGATGTACAAAGGGAGGTGAAAGTAGATGGAAGAAGAAAGTATTGAATTGAAAAATTTTGTGATAAGAAAGAAAGGAGAAGAGAGAAGTTGTAATGAATTAAAGAGAATAAATGAAGTGCTTTGGTATGATCCTAAGTTTTTTTTTTTTTTTTTTGTTGAACCTGTACCTTAAAATTTCCTACATATCAATTAACCATAACCCAAATACAACATCTAATAAAGCCTATTGATCTTCGAGAGGAAGTACAATTTGAAAGTTGAAGTATGTCATCATGCTCTATCTACATTCTTAGTATTTAATTCCAATCATGAGATCTATTCACTTAAAAGTATGGTTCTTTTTAATGTCTATATTCATATGTGATGTAATTAATGCTTGCTATGCCTTTACATAACCTTTGTCACATATGATTGCATGAGTGCTTGCCTTAGGATTCGTGAGTCCTATGAGAGATATTTTGTGAGGATTAGAGTCGAGGCGAAATAAGTCCACGACATGTGAATGTGGTATTTTGAAATAAAATTGCTTTGAGAGTGGTGTGAGATTGTTGATGATTGTGTTTTAGATCATTAGTGACTTATCTTTAGTCCTGATACAAGATCATACATGTATGAGATTTCTGTTAATTTGCATTTAGTGAGAGATTGATAAGTTATGGGTGGAATCTTTTAATGTTTATGGGTATCGTTGCTGGTAAACCCTCAAGAGACATAACTCCTCCTTCTAAGGACACCTAGAGGTTCAAAGGCTTATGACATACGCTCAATGTCATCGTGTTTACCTACGAAAATGGATTGTGTTTTATTTTCTGTGTTTTTAGCTTAGGTTGTTTTAAAATTTTTAAGTTTTACTTGAGGACCAACAAAATCTAGGTTTTGGGGTATTTGATAAATATAATTTATATAGATTTATTACCCTTAAATATAGATTTATTAGTCCAATTTTGTGTTGAATTTATTTTAATTAGTTGTGTTTTTGGTGAAACAGGAATAAAAGAAGATTTGTGTGTTGAATGAGGAAAAATTTCAATTTTGATTAAGTCAAAATCCAAGTCAATCAAGGATTCAATTCTTGCCCAAAATTATTTTTCAAACAATTAGGAAATTAGTTGAGACAATGAAATTGATCAATGAAGGAAAAATCAAATTTGGAAGCAAATCAAGAAAAGAAGAAAAAGGTAGTAGATTTTGAGAAAAAAAAATCAAAGCTCACTATGTAGTTTATGGAAAGGCCAAAAATGGTGTCTTACTATTGAGGCAATTTTCAATTTACAAATTGAGACTAGTGGCATAGTATAAAAGAAAGTGTGGAGAAAGAAAATATGAGAGATAAGAGAGCTTTGAGACGGCTGAGGAGAAAGAAGATAGCAGCTTTGGTTGAGAAAACGAAGAACAAGAGTGCAGTAGAACAAGACAAGATAACAGTTCATATACATCATGCCGGGTTTCAATTTATTCTTTGTTCTTGAATTTTCAATTATTGCTTAATTTTGTTTTTTGAGGTGTAAGATGAAACCTTATTAACTTTGTAATATTTTTGCTATTCAAGTATTATTCTCAATTGTTTTGATCTTTAATGTTTACATAATTCTTAGTTTCATTAATTGATAGAATAAAAATTGTTTCACCTTTAATATCAAGTATTTTTGGTTGTTACAACATTATTTTATTAATTTGACTTTGAATTGAAAGATTTAAATATAAGATTTTTGATTATTTGTTTTTCAATATTGGATACATATAATACTTAGATCTTATAAATTTCAAGTCTTGAAGTAACAATTTACATAAGATTTATTTTTAAAGCTTAATTGATAAATCCTGAGAAAACAACAGATTGATTTCTAAATTGTTTCTTTAATTTTTTATAATAATATTTTGAATAATAAAACATTATAAGTTGATAATGGTGGATTCTGAACCTCAGATTTTTCGTCTATTGGTTAAATTTTACAATTTAATATTATTTTTTGTTAATTTAGAATTCTATTTGCTTTAGTTTTAATTAATTCTCAATTTTCAAACATTGTTAACTAGATTAGAATTAAATTTAATTTAGATTTAGATTAATATTTTCTCAATTTCTATGGATCGACCTCGTACTTACATAATCTATTTTACAATAGACTCGTGCACTTGCGAGTAGTAAAATTTGCACAACATAGATGGCCATTTTAGACACTTTGGCTTGGTATTCTTCCCGGACCTAGCATACAACAAGCTGTGAATTACTGTAAATTTTAACTTGTTCTGCTCATACTTCTTTGGCCAACCTTAATCTTGCCAATAGCGCTTCATATTCGACCTCATTATTAGTGGCCTTGAATTTGAATCTCAAGGCACACAAAATTCTGTGGCCCTCCGGGCTTATCAACATTACTCTTGCCCCAGCTTTCTACTCGCTCGATGATCCATCTACGTATAACTCCCAAAATGGATCTTCAGAAGATTCGGGTTCTTCACTACCCGGTCACGTGAACTCAGCCACAAAATCTGCCAGTACCTGCCCTTTGATTGCTATTCGGGGCTTAAATTCTATCTCAAATTGGGCGAGCTCGATGGCCCATTTAAGTAAACGACCAGAGGTATCAGGTTTTTGAAGAACCTTTCAAAGGATACCAGGTCGGAACTTCAATGATATGTGTCTGAAAGTAAGGGCGGAGCTTCCTCGAAGCTATTACTAAACAGTATGCAAGTTTTTCCATGGGCATATATCTGCTTTCTACGTCGAGCAACCTTTTGCTAACATAGTACACAGGAAGTTGCTTTCCATCTTCCTCGAGGATCAATGCCCCACTAAGGGCGTGCTGGGAAACTCCTAAGTAAACGACTAGTTTCTCTCCTTCCACTGGCTTGGATAGTAAAGGTGCTCGGCCCCTGTATTCCTTTAATTGTTGAAAAGTTGCTTCACATTCCTCAGTACATTGAAAGTTTCTTACCTTTTTCAACATGTTGAAAAAAGGCATGCATCTGTCTGTCGATCTGGATATAAACCTGCTCAGGGCGGCAACTTGACCGTTGAGACTCTGTACTTCCTTAATCTTAGTAGGTGACTTCATGTCAACGAGAGCTTTAATCTTTTCGGGGTTCGCTTTGATCCCCTTGCTGTTGACCATGAATCCTAGAAACTTGCCCAAAGCTACTCCGAACGCACACTTTAAGGGATTCAGCTTCATCTGAAATTTCCGTAGGATCTGGAACATTTCTCCCAAATTATGCACATGTTCACATGCTCGTTTGGATTTTACCAACATGTCATTGACATATACTTCCATCGTTCCCCTAATTAGATGTTCAAACATCATATTTACCAACCGTTGGTAAGTTGCTCCCGCATTCTTCAACCCAAACGGCATCACCTTGTAGCAATAAAACCCTCGATCAATAACAAAGGAAGTGTGCTCCTCATCGTTGGGGTTCATCGGGATTTGGTTATACCCCGAGTAGGCATCCATGAAACTGAGGAGCTGATGTCCAGTAGTACCATCAACAAGTTGGTCGATCCGCGGTAAAGGAAAACTATCTTTCTGACATGCCTTGTTTAGATCGGTGAAGTCAATACAGGTCCTCCATTTTTCGTTCTTCTTCTTTACCAGAAAATGGTTTGCCACCCAGACCGGATAATAGACTTCTCTGATGAATTTGTTCCTCAGAAGTTTCTCTACCTCTTCCCTGAGCGTGTGATAGCGTTCCTCCATCATTGGTCTCCTCTTTTGACGAACTGGTTTGTGGAGAGGATTGATGTTTAGCCTTTGCGACATCACGTTTGGGCTAATCCCTACCATGTCTTCATGATTCCATGCAAAGACATCCAGATTTTCTTTTAAGAATTGAACGAGTTGCGCCTTGATGTCTGGGAGTAAGTCTTTCCCTATCTTCAAACATCGTCTGGCGTCTTGCTCACTAACCTGCACGTCCTCTAATTCTTCCACAGGACCTATTACTTGGTCTTCGTCTATTTCTCTTGGATCCAGGTCCTGACTTACCCTTGTAACACTGATCGATTGTTTCTTTTCCTTAGTCACTATGCTGACCTTCTTTCCTTTGACCCCAACTTTTACTGCATTTTTATAACACCTCCTCGCTACTTCTTATTCTCCTCTGACACATCCTACCCATTTAGAGTGCCAATAGTGAGTGTTTTGGTGGATATTGCTATATCTAGGTCGTTCATAGCCGGTCTTCCGAGGATAACATTATATGCCAAAGGACAATCGATAACCAAGAAATCGGCCATCGTAAGAGCCTCTCTGTCCGAATCCCCAATAGCAAGGAGAAGTCTGATCTGTCCTAACGGCATAATTGCATCTCCTGTAAAGCCGAAAAGGGGTTCAGGGGATGGTGCTAACTGCTCGGACGATAAACCCATATGTTCAAAACAACCTTTGTACATCACATTCACCGAACTGCCCGTGTCCATCATTATCCTCCTTACTTCAGCGTTGTCAATTCTTGCCCTGATGACCAGTGCGTCATTATAGGGCCAACGTACACCTTTGGCATCCTCTTCATTAAACATCATGCCACCTGAAGTTACTCTGGCTTTCTTGGCCGGCCTTTCTGTTTCACTGTGCTCGGTCAGAAGGACTCGGCTGGCTTCCCGCACATAACGCTCTTATGATCTGTTAGATGTCCCTGCAATGTGCGGTCCTCCATGAATAGTAAAGATGGTTCTCACAGCGAGTAGGTGGCCTTGATCAGTCATCTGCTGTGGTTGTTGCTGGGTAAGTTATCGAGATGGATCAGGGCGTTCCTGTACTGGCTGATGCCCTTCCTGGGGATGCTAATTTTCTGGTCGTTCCACGTACTCTCTCAAACAACCTTTTCTGATCAACTCTTCTATCGCATCCTTGAGTTAACTGCACTGAGAAGTATAGTGCCCGTTTTCTCTATGGTAGGCACAATATTTCCTTGGATCTTAGAATCTCCTCGGGGATATTTATTGGACTTGGCTTCCGGAAGTTCTCTCGTCTTTTTTCTACTTCAAATATCCTGTCTTGTCTGTCAGTGAAGATGCTGTAATTTTGATAGCAATTTTTTGGTGGAGATGTCTTTCTTTCGGACTCATCTTTTAACCGCTTCGCTATCTGATTATTGGAGTGATGCTTGTGACCGCTCTCTTCACTTTCACGCTGTCCCCTCTTTTTTCCTTGACGCGAACTGCTCGCTCCATTATTTTTCTTGCTGGACTTCTTCTGCCCGAAGGTATCTTCACAACAAATCTCTTTTGTCGCACGATCATAAAATCCCCCCAGACTTTTCATAAGGTTTCTATAGATGCTTTTATAAAGCTTTCCATCCTTCCTCAGCCCTACAGAAATCTCAGTTAAGATACTTTCATCGTTGGGATTCTTCACATTGTTTACCTCACGCTTAAATCTGGCAATGTAGTCCCTTAAAGTCTCCTCCAGCTTCTGAAAGATAGTTGCTAAGTGGCAGGTTGGTGCGAGCTGTTTTCTTAACGCTTTATACTGGTCCTTGAACTTTCTTTGGCATTCATCGCAGCTATTTATACTGTGGGCCGGAAGACTCCTCAACCATGTCCTAAGAACATTCCCCAGTGTTGCTGGGAACACTCGACACTTGACCAGAGGATTAGAGGTCTGCAAATCTATTTGAACGTTGAAAGTGTCTAGATGATCATACGGGTCACTATCCCATCATAAGGCGAGATGTTCGAGAGCTTGAATCTTGGTGGTAGCAGCTGTATTTCAATTTCTCTCGAGAATGGAGTGCTATCTTCTCCTCCCCATGCCTGGTCATGGAACCCGGGTCTAGTTTCCAATTGTTGAACCCTTTGTATTAGTTTTTGCACCATTGGGTCCCGTTGTTCAATCTTGTTTACTAGGGACCGATGATTCCTCTTACTCTCCTTGCCTTCCAAGAAGCGAGTTCGTGACCTTCCTCAGTCCAGAGACATTCTTTCCCATAATCCATTCCTCCTGTGAGAATTTCCTGCATGAGGTGATTCTCGTCGGTGCATACGCTCTCCATTGCGTTATTAAACTCTTTCATCCCCACGATCAGTTTCCACACGGCGGCTGTCGTCCTGACTTGCTCTGATTCTTAGATTGGAAGGGTGTGGGGCTACTTCTTCTTCATGATTCTGACGTTCTTCGCCCCTCGGGCGTAAGTTTGAGGAACGGACAGAAACCGCTGGCTATTCTCTTACCCTGCCAGCCTCTTCTCTTCTAACAGGCATGACACCTACCGACTGGTGTTGAGGTTGAGGGTCCACGTTTCTGGAAATCTCTTGGGCCTGGGCCTGTGTCAGGGTTCTGATGGCCTCTGCTAATTGTGCTACCATATTTTCTAATGCCTCCTGATGCGCTTCCTGATGTTGTTACCAAGCTGGGGCAACATCTCCACCAACGGCTGCTTGATGTGGGGGAAGCGGAGGTAAAGCTGCATTAGATGTCCCTGCCGCCTGACCCTGGCCTTGGTGGCCCTCTGATTGGTCAGCTTGTGTTGTAACGACCCTAGTTGTCTTGACCTTGGCCATGTCAGCAAATCAAAATAAGAAAGAATAGTATTAAAAATAAGTTGTCAAATCGCAGTCTGGGCCCTCATTCTAGTGCCAAAAGATGTTGACACTCAATTTTGGTCAACCCCAATTCTTCAAGCCCAATACCTGCGACATAACAAACCACACACAAAACAAGTATTACCAGGTCCAAAACAAACAAGACAACGAGATTTTACGTGGTTCGACAATAACAATGGCCTACATCCATGATAATTACCCCTTCTCTTTCTCGGAGTAATTGTATTTTATTTCACTCTGTCCTTTACACTGAATTCTATCTCCTATTTACAGTGGAGATATTACAATTGGAATTGGCTTAAGAATCTTACAGATAAAGTAAAAAATAGTATACATTAATTGAGATAATATCCCCCAAGATTATCTCTACCACATATGTAGCAATTGCTAAGAATGTCGTGATTCCATTTGCATGAAAATAGGCAAGCTAGCTCCTTTCCTGAATTGAATTGATTCGTCTTCCAGAAGGTCAACGGGTCAACTCTAGAGAGCAATCTGTTGAGCGATCAGACATTCCATCGGGCGGGCAAACTACTTCAGCGATATGATATAGTGCTAACGAGTAGACTGCTTCAACGGTCAGGCAATTCCATCATCGAGTAGATTCAACTATTCTTTCGACTATCGAGTAGTCGAACGATCGATCAGACTTTCTGATTGCTGTGATAATTTCTAAAGGCGCTTACCGAGTAGATTATCCTTATTCTTTTGTCAATCGGTCAGACCTTCATACAATTACTCTGAACACTTATCGTTTTAGGGCGATCAACCACACTATCAGATGTGCTCAGGTTAATGAATGACTATACTCCTTCCTTTGACTTCTGACCATTTTGACCAGTACTTTTTGGGCTTTTCTTTACAGAACGATATAATGAGCCTTCATCCTTGGGCTTTCTCCATTTCTATCCACAAACAACAAAATACCTACAACACTATCTAAAAAGTAACAACTAAAAGGTATAAATATGGATATAATATATAGAGGAGATATATGAAAATATAAAAAGCTTCCATTAAAACTTTTCAATTAATTTGCATCACATAAATCATGCAAATTTTAATACCAAAATGAAGTCCTAGGTGGTTCATACATGATATAGCTAGCATCTAGATTTATACAATACTGATACCATGACATATAATTTGAATGGTTTTGAATATAATCACGAACATATCATGAATAAGCTTCTTGATTTCTTCCTACCATCTGTCCATAGATAGGAAATTATGTGTAAGGATCATTGGAGCTCCCAAAACTTCTATGGTCACCATCACTAGACCTTAAACTCATAGATTCAAAAGTAGTTGAAATGTTATATTCATTGGATGATGACATCTTTAACTGCATTTGATGGATTCTCCTTGTGTAATCCTCACCAATAGCCCTTATGCCTGGACCCACAGCTTTACACCCATGGTCTTCATCTTGTGTGCAATGAGTATATTGTTCTTCACAAGTAAGTAGGCTTAATGACAAACCTATATCAGTATCATTTCTCTGAGTAAAAGCTTAATTATTTCCTCTATTGTCATCATTGTCGTTGTCATCATTGTCATCATCATCATCATCATCATCATCACTATTATCACCATCATCAGCACCATTGTCTTTATTATGAATTCCATCAATAGCAATGACTTAGGAGTTTTTGTTTTTAAAATAGAATAATAATTATGAGATGTTTGAGCTTAACTACAAAATGGAATATAATAATGAGATTCCTGATGAAAATGAGATTCTTCACGTGGGTTGAAAACTTATTTTATTTAAGGTTTTGTTAAAAACTAACCCATTTTTTATAATCCATTTGAAAAATAACCTTTATTTAAATTTTTTCACAATGTTCTTTTTTGGACGAAATTTTCCTTGACTCATCATTTTTTGTCTGTCACTCTTTCTACCAAACGATCTGGTTGAGAATCCCAACCTCGAGGTTGGGATTCCCAACCTCGAAGTTCAGATCCCAACCTATATCCTAACTTCGAAGTTGAAAATCTCAACCTCGAGATAGAGAATCTCAACCTTGATAAAACATTCAAGTTTACATTCTCAACCTTCAGGTTGGGAATCCCAACTTTTAGGTTGGGAGTCCTAATCTTGATTCAAACCCATATTCGGAATCTCAACCCTAAGGTTGAGATTTCCAACCTGGATGTTAAATCAAGATTGGAAATCCCAACCCTAAGGTTAAGGCTTCCAACATAGAGGTTGAGATTCTCAACTTTACGGTTAGGAATCCTAACAGTGATTCAAATTACTATTATTTTATTAAGGGCATTTTTGTCCACCCAATGTCTTTTTTATAATAATAAAACAAGAAAGGTTATTTTTGAATTTATCCTTACCAAATGGATCTTTTTTGCAATTATTCCTTTTATTTATTTGATAAAAGTTTAACAAATTCTTATTTGAAAAGTTTAAATTTCACTTTTATTTTATCAAAATTTAACCGATATTTTCAGGATATTTCACGGATATTCTACGGATTTTTTCAAAAATTATCTCGATATTTTATAAAATTTATACTAGAAGTTCACGGAAAGGATATTTTACGGATATTTTGAGGGATAGAAGATTACACCCCCTATCGATATCGATACCCTTGATTTACAGAAATATCGATGAAAATATCGCGGAAATCACGGATATTTTAAACTATGGGTTTAAGGAACAGAAATGTCACATAAGTTGTAGATATATTGTTTGACCAAATGCTTAAGAGAAAAACATAGCTAAAATATTGAAAAAATGAAAGAACCAAAGTGATATATGTTTATCGGTGTAATTCATGGTCACTAAGGGGATGTGTAATCCCTTGATTCTTTATGCAAATGAGCATGTATAAATGCATATTAGTCTCTAGTGAAGCATGTAGAAGTGATAGAAGTTCAAAAGGAGAAACTTAGAGTGAAGTGAAAAATCCCGAGCTTGATGAAGAGACTATGCAGACCTGACCTATTCTAGCGTATTTGAGATTTTTCTAGACCTTAAAACATGCTTCAGAAATATAGCAAACCATAGGAATTGGAACGAAATTATTCCGATACAAATTGACAAAGTTATGGCTAAAATAGTACGCATGGGAAGTCATAATGTGAAATAAGGATGCAAATGCATTCTTCGATGCCTGAAATGAATGTATTCAATCATAATTAGGTATAAGAATCTTAGATACAAAAAAAATGAAGTCGTCACATGTAGGATGTCACAAGTGTCCATCAAAAAGTGCCCAAAAAATGGTGTTTTTCTTAGATTTGACATAGCAAACAATAGAATTTTTTGATGAAATTTTATGGTGACTAGAATGTAAGATAAGAGGACCGTAAGAAAAAGAACGAAAGACAAATGGAGCCCTAAGCGGGGCCGTGCATTACATTTTGTTTTGGGGTGTCAAAAGAGGCGTAAATTTTCTATTTTTCGTTGCAAGTCTTAAAAAATTATATGGACCATATGGGGATGATCCTAGGGGTCTAAAAATAAAAATTTTACAAAGAAATTGGAATTTTAAAGATCGAATCGAAGATAAATCCGTATGAGTAGTTTAAGTGTAAAACAATATGACAATGTACATTGTCAACTAGTCAAGTGTTAAACTTACTTCTTATGAATATAAATGTTATGTAGGTGACGAGTAAGGGAGCGAGGTATAAAGGGCTCGTTGAGACGTTTGAATATATTTGGATCGAGGTAAGTGTCTTTCGGTTACACTACTTTGATTATAATTTACATTGAAAATTTTTATATTATTGTTCAAAAGATTTACAAATAGTTTCTTAAATATAAAATTTAATCTCGAGTAAGAATCTGTAATCAGCATCGAGGAATGAGATTTGAAAACAAAAGTTGTTTTCAGAAAGTTGATGTAAAAATTGAGCTAAAAATGTTTTCAAATAAGTGATTTATGCTTATTTCACTTAAACACAAAAGAGTTTCAAAAATAACTATGTGATCCCTCAAAATTCAGAATATCTAACACTATGTTGCGAGGTAGAAAAATTTCACACATATCTATTTAGATTCAGAGTTAGTAGCATTACATTGCGACGTAGAAAATTTCGCTTATAGTTACCCAGATTCATAGTTACTTGCAATATATTGCTATGTAGAAAATTTCATAAATAATTGTAAGGGCTATCGAGGAGTTAGCACTACAACTACGACGTAGAAAATTTCGCATTGTAGTTGCTCAGAGTTGAGTTTGTATCACCCTACATAGCGATGTAGTAAATTCCGCACGTAGTGATTGAGTTATCGTAGTAGCATCACAGTGGGTGTTGGTTGAAAACCGCCCCGTGACATAGAGCATAAGGGTCATACATGGTATTATAGAGAAGAAAGAATTATTTGGAAAACCATAAATTTTGATTAATTTTGCTGTTAGTTATGAAATCATATTTACCTTGTTTCTTTGTGTTAAACTAACGGCTTTACCTTTTGTGTAGTGTGTACATTTCATTGGGTGACTTTGTAGGTGGGTTCATCATGAGAACATCGTTGCGGAAATTTTGGTGTGAATTCAAAGAATGCATCCATTAATCAAACAAGCTTTCGATGTGTGAAAATTAGTCAAAAAATGATGATGTATAACAAGTGTTAATATAGTTTTCAAATTGCTTATGTATATACTTATGTTTTGTTATATTAAATTAAAACATTTATTGACTTGATTGAATATCTATGATTGGATGTGAATTTTATGTGAATTATATGTTTGGGTATATAAAAAAAGCTGGGTGGTGATGAAATTATAGTCGAAGTGTATTTATTTTATACGTAAAATTTTGAAATGTTTAATTTACAGCTGTATGCTGTCAAAATTTTTATAAAAATTGTTTTGAGAAAATACTAAAAATTTATACTAATCCCAACCATTTAAAAAAAAAAACAAAATTTTTAAGTTTAAATGAGTAAACCAACTAAAAAAAAAGTTAGAGGTTCGCTTATCGGGTTTCTTCAATCCAATGAGTCGGGTTCAAAAAGTTCGTTGAACTACCCGATAGAATTCTTCAGACAAGAGCCTAGAGAAGGTCTGGTTTGAGTCCTATCACATAATAACAATTAACACAAACCAACTTCCAATCCACCTCAAGTTCAAGTTTTAAGGTACTAAACCCTTACCTATTTCACCTCAAGCTTTATGTCTTGCCTCTCCACCAATCCAAAAATTCAAATCACTAAAAACAAGCAACATAATTCATCATATCACATGAGATTTACTATGACAACTTATAGAAAAATTATGGACAGCTTTGGACTCAAATTTTCTCATCAAAACCTCATAAAAAATCAATTCTTTTTGCTCCAAATCAACTTATCCTTGATGGAAGACCTCTGTAGTATTGTTTTTGACCTTTGGATTGCTTGAAAATGGCTTGAAATTGGGTTGGTTTGAGGCAAAACGTGGCTACTCTGTTCTTCAAGTTTGCTGAATAGTAAACTGGTTTGAAACTAGGTTTTGTGTGATTTTTCTACATTCTTCTGAGCTTATATAGGTGTCAAGGGTCTTAAGAAATAGCCCTCCAAGTTTGCCACAAAATTATAGGTCATGCCATTACTTCGAATTTTCCAAATTGCCCCTCCAATTGTCTTACAATGTTATAGTTTTTAAAACTTTTATAACAATTCACTCTATTTAATTTTTTTTAACCACTTTATATACTCAAATTAATCTTGAAAATCTCTTCAATACAATGCCAACATGTGTCTTGATGGGCCATAGCATCATCTCTCGGATTTCGAATCCTTTTCTGGTCCATTTGAAAACTTTTATCATTATGTGATTAAATATAAAAATTTTATTGTAATAAAAAAATTAATGGATTTTATTATTCCATTTGGTAAACATACACTTGTATAACATTCTAATGTCACTCGTCATTATTATATCTCCTATATAACACTGAATCGGGGAGGGGTATTACAGAATCTCTAGAAAGACTAATAAAAGAATTCAAGCCTTAAAACCATATAAGGTAATCATAGTAAAATGAGACCCTCAAGAATTGAGGGGTGAAATGGTAGAATCACAATAGAGAGGAGCTTACCAAAATGAACCAAGTTCATGAGAAATTTTCTATCCACTATTGGTAGGATGAATCAAAGTCACAAATCTCTTGAGATGGTGCTGCAGTTGCAACTTATTGAGGGAGTAGTATGAAACATCGTAAACTACCAAAAGAACATTAAGTTCGTATGTAACCAAAAAGAGGGTGGAAAAGCCAAGCAATTTAAGCTCGAGAGGAGTTATGAGGTAAGAGACGTTGAGAGAGATGACTACGATAAGGAGAGCATAGATGAAATTAGCCATAGAGAACGACCTAAAAAATGTTCCTAAAAAATGCAAGAGTAATAGATTTAAAACAAAGATGCAATCGGTTACGCAACAGGTTAGAAGCATCGTACATGGGAAAATAGTAATTAAGTGATGAAATAACACATATGTTAGACATTATTTGCCAGACTATAATCACCTAGTAGGCTTACCACCGAGGAGCATATCAAGGACCTTGGTGGTCCGATGGGATCTCCATTAACTCGAGAGTCAAGATGGCCGACATGGAGTAAAATCATTCATCATACTTTAGAAAAGAAGATAATGCTATTTCCATGAAAATTACTAACACCACACTTTAAATTGCTATAGCCTAAGGGATCAGATTGAATATATAGCTTGGAATGAATATCTAAGTGAAGAAATCTCTTAGCCTAGAGCTGGAAGGTTCCCTTGAGGCATGGTCTCTTATAAGGTAAAAGCCTCTTGGCATAAAAACCAAAGTTGCCAGACTTAAGAGTCATCTAAGTAAGCACCTGCATTTATACAAATGCCCTTAGAGGAAAGAAGACCCTTTTGAATATCATCTCAAAGATTATCTCATTTATAAATGCCTTTAAAGGCATGGAGACCCTTTAGGCATCATCTTAGAGATCATCTCATATACAAATAATATTAGAGGCCAGAAGACCCATCAAGTATCATCCTAAGGATCAATTTTGACAAGATCCGAACCAAATTCTCTCCAAAACTCTTATCTAGTGGGTCTCGTCGGGCACTCCAACGAATCTCTCGTAACCCTACTCGCTGAGTAGAGAAAATTCATGGCGCGAACACCTTAATCTTGTCTGTTTACTTTCTTTACTATTATTGAAAATTCGTTTTCTTTGAAAATAATTGGATTGGTGTAAATTTTTCAATTTCGAATTAAAATGAATTTTAAGAAAATTCGACAATATGACGGTTGTATTTTTAACAGTTCTAAAATTTTACCTGTGAAAGAAACACAATTCATACTATTTATATCACCACCCAACTTCTTTTAGTCATAAACATACATTTTCTCATTCAAATTCATAACATACATTAATCACAAATATGTAATTTCCATAGCATGCACTTTACAAACACTTTGGATACTACGCATATGTAGCAATATATTATATATGTAGATATATCAAGTGATAAATGTGTATCATGTGCAAGTGTTCAATTTTATATACATATCAAGATATGAGTTACAAGTTTCCACACACGTAATCTTTTAATCATAACATTTACAACCTAAAAATATTTTGTTCAGCATTTATGCATTACACCTACTCGATGCCTATCTAAAATATCCGATGAGGTTTTCTGAACACAAATCACCTATACAAGCACCTAATATAATATACGAGCTATGCAAAGGTAAACAAGGTTAGTTCAACAAGTGATAATAACATCAAGATATAATTATATTAAAATTCATAGCTTTGTTTGAATATTAAATTCTTTTTCAATTTTAAAACCTTTCTTTCTGAAAACTCCATGTATACCTCTAATATACTCAAACCATCACGTGGCGATTTTCAACTGATGCTAAATGTGAAGCTACTAAGATATCTCGACCACTACGATGCAAAATTTACTGCATCGCAAACGTAGTGTGAAACAATCTCAAACCCGAGCAACTACAATGTGGAATTTTATACATCACAATTATAGTGCTATAACTCTGGGCAACTACGAGCGGAATTTGTTGCGTCGTTACATAGTGCCAAAAGTTGTAAATCTAGATGACTACGGGCGAAATTTTCTGTATCGCAATGTATCGCTAGAAATCTCTCTATATCTCAGCAACCATGTACGAAATTTTTTACATTGTACATATAACTATGGACGGAATTTTCTACATCGTCACATAGCGCTAAATCTCATATAAACTAAGGGTATATGCATGGTTTACCAATCTTTTTACTCATTCCTTTGCGAAAACATTTTATTTTCAAATTTTCTTTTCTAGGTTCGACATAGGGATCATTTTACAATACTTTAACTCGTAGTTTTGAAAATCATTTTTGAAATCATCTCGCTATAACAATATATATATATATAAATGAAGAACTGAACTAACGCATGTGATAGAACACTTATCTCATCAAGCGAGGTATACTCTTCACCGAGCCTCCCGTGCTCCGCTAGCTTGCTCCTCACATGCATATCATATTCTTATTAAAAGTGTGCTACGATGAGCTACATAAAGTCAAACACTTTTCTCTTAACACAGTTAACTCTTTAAAACAGTCTTTTGACAATAACCTTTTTTACTTGATTCTAACTTAACCGAAACTTCCTAATTCCGATTTCTTCACATGAGTCTCACTTATTATCACCTAGGAACACCCCAATAGACTCAAAATGATGCTCGAAAGCTTGGAACAAAAATTCATCATCCTTGACTCCCTTTGGCCAAACCTATGCTAAGGATTATCCTAGAAATTTTTTTCGTTCCATTTTCACTTAAATTACCTTTCTATTTCTCATTTATGTAGCCCATAAAACGGTTTCGAAAAATTCTAAGTATCGAGGGGTGAAACCTATGAAAAACACCTATTTTTCGTGAAATGACCCAACCCGGATTAACCTTGTAGAGATCCGAGCGGAGCCCTTCTGGCACCTTACAGAATCCTTACAGTCTTATGCAGGTGACTCAAAAGGACTCTGTGAAGTAAAGTCATAAAACAATTTCATTTCTTAATCATTTTAAAAAAAATTAGGGTGGAAAAATTTCGACAGCACAACGACTGTTTCTCCGATATTTCCAAACCTTTTCAAACACCTATAAAATAATTTTTAAACATTTCTAAATGCATACATTCTTTTCGCTTCCAAATGGGACCTCAGGTCCATCTCAATATCAATGCTCAAACACAAATCAAGTATTCAAAACCAAAACCATTTCAAATTTAAAACATTCCATATGCGTGATATCGTAATAGTTATTATAAAACTTAAACATATACATTACACTAAATCCGTTATACATCAAAATAGTTACTTTAATTTCACAGTGATGGTCATTTGATAAGCTCGCCTATTCTTGAGCTGGAGGTCTGTCGCTCGGAGGACTCGCACCTATGCCTGAGGAGTTTTCATAAAATAAACAAGAAAATAATAAGTTAAAAAGGCTCAGTGAGTGTTATGCATTTCTAAATAAGTTTCCTTTAATATCCTCTCTAAAATCTTTTGAAAGAATTCTAAGTTCTGTAATAAGTTATTCAAAACATGAATTTCATGTTATTACATAACCATTTTTATACATATTTGCTTGAAAACAAGATAACAAGATTATATGCATCGTAAAAATTCATTCATAACATAATCATAAATTCATAAATAAATTCATAAATCATATCCTCAGTTATAAAAATGTATCCAATGGGACCCAGGGAAATCATGACCACTATTCGGTCCTAGGACATCGGTGGTGGGGATGATCAATCTCAGTCATAAACCACTATGCCGCAGAATGTTACCTCACTGCACATAGGGCATCAGTCATAATAGTATCTTATATACACATAGAGGGCGACATGACAGACTTGATCCCTCCCATAGTTAGTAGACTTTCCCCCACAGACATGCCATACACGCAATAAGGCATTTCGACTGCATAACAGTTATATTTCAGTCATAAAATGGGGATTTGGTAACCATCGATTTTGAAATACATTGACATGCTAAAATAATTGTCGTATAACATGTTTCTTTAATTAGAAATCAAAACATAAAAACATATTTCAAAAATAAATTCACACAATCAATATTTCTTTAGATGCATATATAAAAACATTTATAAGCGTACATCATTCATATATATTCATTTAAATATTAAAACGTTTCAATCTTTCATAAAAGCATAGTAATCATAGTGCATTTATCATTTCATAAAACAATTTACACTCACCAATTTCTAACTCACGAAAACGTCCCGATTTTCTATCTCGCGATACTTTCTTAACTTCGCTTTCCTCCACCTTATCGCCTGTATAATTTAACATTCTAATATAAGCATGTCGTAACTACACTATTCGAATTTAAAGCAACATCATTGAAATCACATTCTAATGGATTCAACAAAAAGGATATTCGAATCAAAACAAATAACGTAAAACTTACACGATTTCAACATTTTACCGCAGATTATCGCTTTAGCGCTTCGCGCGATTACTTCGATTCTAATCAAACTTATCGTTGATACTACTCGACTATACTTAAATCATGGAAAATGAATATTTAAACATTTTAAAACACAAAGATGAAAATCATGGCAGCAAGCTAAACGATTATTCATATTCCGATTCGACTTCAAAAATCAACGATTTCATATAATCGCGTGCAACGAAACTATCCGATTAACTTTATTATAATTCAAACTATCCTAACGTCAACATTTATCGTCTTAAAGAAATTAATAACATAAATGGCAGCTTGCTAATCATCAATTACATTTCCATATACGACAACGAAACTCGCAACTAAAAAAACATTCGCATTCGCGAAAAACTTATCCGAATCACTCAAAAACGATTTTCTTGATTATCAAACGACTATTCAATCCTTTAAAATATACCATTATGCATCATTTTTCAAGACAACGATCTCGAAAGCAAAAACATAACATAACAGCTCCTAATCTCTATATAACAGTCCCTACAATACATTTTTCACACAATTCCAACATCGAAAATCATCCAAAATCGCATTAATATTTCAACCGAACGTACCTCTGCACTAACGAGGTTCTATATCCTAAAACTCAATCATAATATTATCAATTATCATCCTAAACTCATCCTAACTATTTTCCAACAAAAAGAAATCAATACAAACTCAACGTACCTCTTGAAAATCAATTCGAAACTTCGAACACTACTCGCGAAGGTACTACCCTTATACCTCACCTTTAATCGAGCTTCCTTCAATCCAAAATTAACATGCAAGTTTTAAAAACCACTCAAAACATCTCAACAAAGCTAATGGGACAGCACTTACCCGATGAATGAGTTGAATCTACTCAAAAATAGCTTTTACACGTCTAAAACAACGCGTTATCTTCTGTTTTCAGCTCCAAATAGCTTGCTCTTCTCCCTCTCTTTCCAAATAATTGCTGCATGCACTGCCTTCTCTCAAAACGACACTTAAAACCTTCAATTAACTGTTGTTTGGCATCTCAAAACTGCATTCAAACAAAAACCCAACAGCCACTTACTTCGAAGTGCAGGTCACGGACAGCTTGAATCTTAGTTTCGGTAGCAACTCACCGTAGCGATAGCAGGTCACGGCAGCAGCAGCAGCTTCTCCTGGCAGCAGCACCTCTCGACTTGACAGTGGTAGCAGCTCCACCTCACGGCTTTACAGCAACAAATCGTCCGTCCTTGCTTGCATGCAAGATCAGATCCTGTACCTGGATTGCTTGGGCAGCACATGCAGCTGCTGGTGCTACTCGTTCTCCTTCACTAGCTCGCAGCTTTGTTCCTTGACCGAGAGGGTGATGGTGGCTTGAACTGTCCTCTCTCACGTCTCTCTCAATCTTGCACAAGCTCTCTCTCTCACTCTATTGAGCTCTCAGCTTTGGGGAGGTAAAAGAATAAGAAGGACCTCTCGATTTTCTTGAGGGAGGACCGAATGGTTGCTTGAGCTGTTCTCTCAAATTAACTCTCTCGAGTTGACAGCAAATGGCGATCGAAATTGCTTAATGAACGTTTCTAGTTTTCTCTTCCTTGATTACTTTTCATTTGATTATATATATATTTTAAATGGTCATCTTACACTTGTCACTTTCCTCCATAACCACTATACACATGTCTTTTAGATATTGGTTCTTCCTCCACTAACATGCCACTTGTCTTGCTTCTATTTTTACATGATGACAAGTGTCCTTCATGTGCGGATTTCGCTCTCCGCTTGTTTTCCATCTTTCCATTCCGCTTCCGAAATTCAAATCGTTTCCGTCCTTCCGAAAATCCACTTATAACTTGATTTCGATTCCGCACACTTGGAATTATTTTTACATTTTGAATCCCTCTTCACGCTCTTGAAAATATTTAATTATTCTAAAATAAATATTCCGAATAATTCCAGACTTGAGAATTATATTTTTCCGATCGAATGCGATCCATCGAAAAAATAATTCACTACCTGACGAACGAGTTTTTGAGTTTTACATTTCGATACTTTTTAATGCACATTTTTGCATTACACATGCAACGATGTCATTTCTTTCGTATCTAAGGTTCTTTAACTCAATTATGATTGAATACATTCATTTTATGCATCAAATAATACATTTACATTTTCTACTCACTTTACAACTACATCGGTGCATTATTTAGACCATAACTTACTCATTTTTTATCCAAACCTTCTGAAAGGACCCAACCCGGATTAACCTTGAAGAGATCCGAGCGGAGCCCTCCCGACACCCCACAGAATCCTTACAGTCTTATCTAGGTGACTCGAAACGACTCTGTGAAGCAAAGCCGTAAAATGATTTCATTTCCAAATCATTTTAAAAAATAAAAAATTAGGATGAAAAAATTTCGACAGCACAACGACCGTTTTTCCGATATTTCCAACCTTTTCAAACACCTATAAAATAACTTATAAACATTTCTAAATACATACATTCTTTTTGCTTCCAAATGGGACCTCAGGTCCATCTTAAAATCAATGTTCAAACATAAATTAAATATTCAAAACAAAACCATTTCAACTTAAAGCATTCACATGCTTGACAGCGTAATCATTATTATAAAACTTAAACATTTACATCACATTAAATCCGTTATACATCAAAACATTTACTTTAATTTCACAGTGACGGTTGTCTGATAAGCTTACCTATTCTTGAACTGGAGATTTGCCACCTGAAGGACTCGAACCTGCGCCTGGGGAGTTTTATAAAATACACAAGAAAATAATGAGCTAAAAAGGCTCTGTGAGTGTTATGCAGTTCTAAATAAGTTTCATTTAATATCCTTTCTAAAATCTTTTGAAGAATTCTAAGTTCCGTAATAAGTTATTCAAAACATGAATTTCATGTTATTACATAATCATTTTTATCCATAATTGCTTGAAAACAGGATTATATGCATCAAAAATTTCATTACATAACATAACTCATTTAAAATTTATTCATAACATAATCATAAATTTATAAATTTATAAATCATATCCTCGGTTATAAAACATGTATCCAATGAGACCCAGGGAAATCATGATCACCGCCCGGTCCTAGGACACCGGTGGTGGGGATGGTCAATCTCAGTCATAACCACTATGCAGCGAAATGTTACCTCGCTACACATAGGACAACAATCATAATAGTACCTTATATACGCGTAAAGGGCGACATGACAGACTTGATCCCCCCCATAGCTTGTGGACTCTCCCCCACAGACATGCCATACGCGCAATAAGGCACTTCGGCCGCATAACAGTCATATTTCAGTCATAAAATGGGGATTGGGTAGTCATCGGTTTTGAAATATATTGACATGCTAAAATAATTGTTGTGTAACATATTTCTTCGATTAGAAATCTAAACATAAAAATACATTTCAAAAATAAATTCACACAATCAATATTTTTTTAGATGCATATATAAAAACATTTATAAGCGTAAATCATTCATATAAATTCATTAAAACGTTAAAAACATTTCAATCTTTCATTAAAGCATAGTAATCATTGTAACGCCCTTCGCTCGACTTTCGTTACGGTTAGAAATCTGGAATGGAGAACATTACTTTCCTAATAAATCCGTTTCGGTTACTTTTGAAAAACTATTATCATTCTAAAACTCTTTATCAATAGAGGGAATTTTTTTTTTTTTTTAAACATAAATCCGGTAGAGTTTCCTCTGTTTTCCTGAAATCCCAAAATCCATTTCCTGTAATTGAAACTCTAACATTTCTAAAACGTCAGTTTCTAAACTCCCATTCGGACCTCCCGTCCGTTTCCAAAACATTTCATTACTCAAATATATCATAAATATTTATATGCATACATAATCAAAAGTAAGCTTTTAAGAAATATACATAAACTTTTATATAGAACTTTGTTATAATTAAGTGAAATACGATAATTTATACAAATATACATGTATCCCAAAAATGCGTGATCATATGCAATATATCTATATATCTACCAAAAGCGCAGAAGGGATGGTGACTATCTGAGCCTTTGCGTGCAAGCTATTTCTTCGTCTGAAGATGGAGTCAAATGATTCAATCTGCGCGCGGTAAATCAATAGGCTAAGTATAATTGCTTAATAGGTATACACATAATATAATTTCTCAATTTCAAATGTAATTTCATTCGTAACTAAAAGCATTCTAACTTTAACATTCATAAATAAATATATATATATGTTGCATAAAAATACTTAAACATATAGTTCACAATTTTTCGAGTTCAACATTTTTCAATGTCCTTAGTAAACATATATTCGATACTCATGTATTGGTATACGGGTTTTTGGCATCGGACACGCGATCATCCGTCGGAATAACGGTCGACCCCAGCATCGACCGCTCGATGATCATCCACCGGGTCGTATATCATATCACATAATCGTTCAGGACCGGACACGTGATGTCTCTCATAGTCCATAATGAATCAATTTAGTGTATGCATGAATCATGCTTGCTCCGAGTAAGAATTAAACCAATAATGAAATCCATAGTAATTCGATCCCATTTCCATTCTCGTATAGAAATCGGTTGTAGAAGACCTGATGGAACCTAATGTTCCGCCTTTGCTTGCTGATATGTCATGCATTTACTCACAAAGTCTACGATCTCCTTTTTTATTCCGATCCACCAGTAATGATTCTTCAAGTCTTGATACATTTTATTACTTCCTGGGTGCATAGCCAAAGATACAATCGTAGTCTTTGATTAGCTCCATCCATCTTCTTTGTCTTAAGTTCAACTCTTTTTGAGAAGACAAATATTTTAGGCTCTTGTGATCTATATAAATGTAGCATCTTTCCCCATAGAGGTAAAGTCTCCATATTTTTAATGCAAAGACAATAGCTGCTAACTCCAGATCACGTCTCGAATAATTCCTCTCATGAGTCTTTAGCTGCTTAGAAGCATAAGCAACTACTTTTCCTTCCTATATTAGCACACATTCAAGTCCTTGATGAGAAGCATCACTATAGACCACAAAATCCTTACCGGTTACTGGCTGAGTAAGGATTGAAGCCTCTACAAGCATCACCTTTAATCGATCGAAAGCTGACTGACACTTCTCAGTCCATTCATACTTAACATCTTTGTGGAGAAATCGAGTCAATGGAGTCGCTAAACGCCTGTAATATCCAGCCAAGCCTAAGAAGCTTCTGACTTCTGAGACATTCTTCGGAGGTTGCCGTTCCATAACAGCTTTTATTTTCTTCGGATCTGCACGGATTCCCTCAGCGAATACAATATGTCCCAAAAACCAATTTCAAAGAGCCAAAACTCACACTTGTTCAATTTGGTGAATAATTGTTTTTCTCTCAAAGTCTGTAAGATTACTTGAAGCTGTCTATCATGATCCTCTCGGGTCTTAGAGTACACCAAAATATCATCAATAAATACCACAACGAACTGATCCAGATACGGACGGAAAATACGATTCATTAAATTCATAAAAGCTGCAGGCGCATTCGTTAGTCCAAATGGCATCACCACAAATTCATAATGTCCATATCTGGTCCTGAATGCAGTCTTGGGAATGTCCGACTTCTTTACTCGTAACTGGTGATAACCGGATCGAGGGTCAATCTTGGAGAAGACACTCGTTCATCTCAACTGGTCAAATAAATCATCAATCCGAGGCAAGGGATATTTATTCTTGACTGTAAACTTATTCAACTGTCTATAATCCACACACAATCTCAAAAACCCATCTTTCCTCTTAACAAATAGCACAGAAGCTCCCCATGGTGACACGCTCGGTCGAATAAATCCCTTATCAAGCAACTCTTGTAACTAAATCTTTAATTCCTTTAATTCAGTAGGAGCCATTCTGTACAGAGCCATCAACACTGGCGCAGTGCCTGGCATAATAACAATGACAAACTCAACTTCCCTTTTCCGGAGGCAAAACGCGGTAATTCATCTGGAAACACATCTGAAAAATCACACACTGCGGATATATCTTGAAGTTGAGATCTAGCCTGGCGAGAATCAACCACATGAGCCAGATAAGCTTCGCACCCTTCCTTACAAATTTCATAGCAGACATGGCAACTATCACATCTGGAGCATCCTGATCATCCTAGGCCTTGATCGCGTATGCACGAGCTGGAACACAGGTATCTCATCTCTCTACGGAGTCTCGTACTCCCCTCAGTCTACTGCTCCACGCCTCTGACTGACTAGGACCCGGTCTCACTCCCTTATGAACTAAAGGAGTCGATCCTTCTGTCTGAGGAGCGAAAACAGCTCTGTTCCTTAGACAATTTTTCTGAATATGGTCATGCAATCCGTATAAATAACATGCTCTTGACACTTTTCAGCAAACCCTCATGCTTTTCACCGTATTGCTTACATGGATGCGGAGTTGGTCCTCTCGCAAAAGCTTCCTGGGTACAGCTCTAGCCACACACTTAAAGAACTCGAACATCTGTTCCGTGAAATTTCGTTGACCCTATGCCGCCGGTCCTGTCCTTTGAGGACCTATGGATCTCTCTGACATACCTCCAGCCACACTAGCTGGATTACCTTACTCTAACTCACCACCGCCTTTGGCAGCTCTAACATTGGAAGGTTCTATCCTACCCACTTACATAAGACAGAAGAAATAAATCCGCAGGTCAGAGTCACATCCTTTCCACTTTGGTAGTATGCAATGCATGTGTATGTATAATGCAATTATTTATCGGAAGCTTAGGTCTAGAATCGCATAAACCACAGCTCAGATACCAATATATGTAACGCCTTTCGTCTGACTTCCGTTACGGTCAGAAATCCAAAACGGAGAACGTTACTTTCCTAATAAATCCGTTTCTGTTACTTTTGAAAAACTATTACCATTCTAAAACTTTTTACCAATAGAGAAATTTTTTTTTTTAAAAAAAAAACATAAATCCGACAGAGTCTCCTCTGTTTTTCTGAAATCCCAAAATCTATTTCCTGTAATTGAAACTCTAACATTTCTAAAACGTCAGTTTCTAAACTCCCATTCGGACCTCCCGTCCGTTTCCAAAACATTTCATTACTCAAATATATCATAAACATTTATATGCATACATAACAAAAAGTAAGCTTTTAAGAAATATGCATAAGCTTTTATACAGAACTTTGTTATAATTAAGTGAAATACGATAATTTATACAAATATACATGTATCCCAAAAATACGTGATCATATGCAATATATCTATATATCTACCAAAAACGTAGAGGGGATGGTGACTATCTGAGCCTTTGCGTGTAAGCTATTTCCTCTATCTGAAGATGGAGTAAAAGGATTCAACCTGCGCGCGGTAAATCAATGCGTCAAGCATAATTGCTTAATAGGTATACACATAATCTAATTTCTCAATTTCAAATGTAATTTCATTTGTAACTAAAAACATTCTAACTTGAACATTCATAAATAAATATATATATACGTTGCATAAAAATACTTAAACATATAGTTCACAATTTTTCGAGTTCAACATTTTTCAAAGCATTGAACATTTCATTTCACATAACATTTTCATTTCATTGCTTATAACATTTTTCAGTGCCCTTAGTAAACATATATTCGATACTCATGTATTGGTATATGGGTTTTCGGCATCGGACACGCGATGATTATCCGTCGAAATAACAGTAGATCCCGGCATCGGCCGCTCGGTGATCATCCACCGGGTCGTATATCATATCACATATCATTCAGGACCGGACACGTGGTGCCTCTCATAGTCCATAATGAATCAATTTAGTGTATGCAAATAAACGGTGCAGCTGCTAAGTTCCCTATTGACATGTCAATTACCAATTTCCATTTATCGATATCTAAGTTTACAAGAGCTATTTACAACATAACATTTGTATCACATTTTACACTTTGGTTTTAGTATCAAGATTTTCATAACAAATCAATTTCGTGTTTCATTTCAAGTATAGTTAAATACGTTTGTAAATGCATCATATTGAAATGATATAACAATCTCATTTAAGAAATTCATATAACAATCTCATTTAAGAAATTCATTTCACAATAAAAACACTTTCAAGTAAAATTTAAAGATAATGTGTATACCGACCTCAAACGGATTTGATCTTTGAATCGTATATTCCTTTACGCTTTACCCTTATTCTTTGGTTGAGAATCCGGGTTTGCCGGGTTCTTCTTGACTTTTCAATAAAAATAAACGTAACGAAAGTTTATTTAATAAATTTCTAGCGTTACTTAGTGCACTATAACTATATGTTCTCCTATAATGCATTCTAAACACTTTCGATGGATGTCACTTCGAAACAGCTCATAATATCCTTTTTATGACTATCTTTACCGTATTGAAAATAATCTCAAAACAATCCATTAAAATAGCTTATGATAGCCCAACAATCAATATGAATATAGCATTCAAATAACTCAAAACAGCACGAATAACGTTCTAAAAACAGCATGCTACTCCTCATTTTTAACATCTCATAACTAGCATATTTATAGCTCATATAATAACACTTTAATAGCTCATTTGTATAGCATGAAAACAGTCCTTAAACAGGCCAACAACTGCACACAATTTCCATGAAAACCGCATGTCCAAAACAGCCCATAAATCATCACATTGTCTTTCATTTATACGAATTAATTCTAACAAACCATCATGAATTCTCTCAATCATTTTCGTCATAGATATTCATTGAATCACATTCAAATATCGTTTAACAACATGGCATTTTAATCACAATTCATTTGACACTAAATCGCAAACTAACGCCTTTCAAAAACACTGAAAAACTCGATCAGAACACTTGAAAACAATCAAGAGATATTCAAATAACTTTTCAATACTCTAAAGCATATCGATGCGAATCATTTTTCATGCCAAAAATTTCGAAATGAAAAGAAAAACGTAACAACCCATGCTTTCCTAACACAACAGCCCTTATACGGATTTCACAACGTAAATTCAACATCGAAAATCAATCGCAAAGGCGTCAAAACTTAATCAAATGAACCTCCGCACTAATGAGGTTTTAAATCCTATATCCCAATCAAATCACCATCAATTTAATCTACAACTAAATCATAAATATTTTTATTGCAACCGAAATCCATAAATTTGGACTTACCTCTTCGAAATCAATTCGAAAGCTTTGAAACTTTACGGTACTCACGCGAACGGGCTGCCTATATCGATTCTCCCATCCGCGAGCTTTCTTCAACCCAAATGGACACCATTAACATTCAAACATCATTCAAATCATGATAACAGTACCAGCGGGGCAGCAACTTACCTTCGCTTGAGCTATTTTTCGTTCCGAAATAGCTCTCGGGCAATTACGACGACAATTGACACTCTTAGAAATTTACAACAACAAGCAACCTATTCCACCTACATGCATAAGCTGATGCTACTCCAAGACAATCCTCAAACCTCTAATAGATTTATAGCTACTGGTTGAAGACCCAAAACAACATTAAAACTCTATATAAAGCTGTCAGATTTTACGCCCAAAACAGATTCAGGAAAACTTACCAACCAACTGAACTTGAATCAGCTTTCACCTTCAGTACTGAGTAGCCCTCTCACGGCTTGGATGATGCTTGATCGAATGCACTGAGTAGCCCTCTCACGGCTTGGATGATGCTTGATCGAGTGCCTCATAATCTTCACTTCAAGTCTGAAAATGATGTACTCGGCCTGACAGCAGCTGCTCGGCAGCAGCTTACACAATGACGACAGTTCACAACAACAACAAAGTCACGGCAGCAGCTCTTTCATCCTCACCTGCATGCTTGAGCTTCCAGCTTGATGAAAATCAAATGGGCAGGAGAGGGGACGGTGCTTCAGCTCAGTTTGCACTTCAGTTCACGGCGGCACTTCACTGCAGCTCACACAGCCAGCAACGGCAGCACTTCAGCTCACGGTCTGACCTCTCCTTGCTGCATGCACGATCAGATTCGCTCAGCTTCAGCTCTTCAGTTCATGGCAGCAAGACAGCACCTGGTTAGCACCAGCACCTTACCAGACCACGGCAGGACCTAAGGACGACAACAACAGTAGCACAGCCTCCTCACTCCAGTAGCTCCTCTCGTCGCCAGCAGCTCACGATGACAACAGCAACACGGCAGCAGCTTTCTCTGCTTGCATGCATGGTTTCTCAGCTCGGATCTGCTACTGGGTCACTTTGCTTCAGATCTGCTCTCAGGTCTCTCTTCTTCCACGAACAGCACGCACAAATCTGCCTCTTCCTTTACTCGCACTCTCGGTCTCTCTCACATCACACGCTCGGATTTGCTTTAAAGAAACATGATGACCGAATGGGCTTTGATGCTCTTGGTCTCTCTTTGTCTATCTTTCACTCTCTTATTCTCTCTCTATGGAAGGCTCTCGAATTTGCTTTTTGGACCAACAGCCTCTTGCTCTCTATTTTACCCACACTTTCACGGTTTTGATTTTTTTGAAAACAATGAAAGTGTCTGATTGCATTGCTCACTTAACTTTAAATTTTTATTTCATTTTATTTAATTCTTTAGCATGACACATGTCCTACAAGCAACACCCATCACATGCTTTTCATGCCACTTGTCCCACCATGCACCAACTCCCACACATCAATTTTAATCCATTTAATTCACGCTTTACGGATTTCTCTTTCGCTCAGATTCGCTTCGGGTCCGTATGGAAATTTAATAAAAATCCAAATTTACATACGGGAACTTTATTAGATTTCGAATAAATATTTGAATCTGGACGCTCTAATTTATTTTATGAGATTGAATTAAATAATTATCCCCGGACCTGTTTGGAGAATTTTATAAAATTTCAATTGCTCATCCGGATCCGATCGGATAATTATTTACATCAGCCCTTAATATATAATCAATATTTAATAAATTATATAGACACCGAAACAGCATGTTACAATCATAGTGCATTTATCATTTCATAAAACAATTTACACTCACCGATTTTTAACTCATGGAAACATCCAGATTTTCTACCTCGCGCTACTTCTTCAACTTCGCTTCCCTCCGCTTTATCGATGCCTATATAAATTAACATTCTAATATAAGCATGTCGTAACTACACTATTCAAATCTAAAGCAACATCATCGAAATCAAATTCTCATGGATTCAACAAAAAGGATAATCGAATTTAAATGAATAACGTAAAACTCATGCGATTCGACGATTTATCGCGGATTATCGTTTTTAGCGTTTTGCGCGATTACTTCGATTCTATTCAAACTTATCATTAATACTACTCGACTATACTTAAATCATGGAAAACGAATATTCAAACACTTTAAAACAAAAAAATAAAAATCATGGCAGCAAGCTAAACGATTATTCACTTTCCGTTTCGACTCCGAAATCAACGATTTCTTATAATCGCGCGCAACGAAACTATCCGATTGACTCTATTATAATTCAAACTATCCTAACATCAACATTTATCATCTTAAAGAGCTTAATAACATAAATGGCAGCTTACTAATCATCAATTACATTTCCATATTCGACAATGAAACTCGCAACTAACTAACATTCGCATTAGCGGAAAACTTATTCGAATCACTCAAAAACGATTTTTTCAACATCTGAACGATTATTCGATACTTTAAAACAAACTAAAATACATCATTTTTCATGTTAATGAACTTGAAAATAAAAGCACAACATAACAGCCCTTAAATCACATCATAACAGCCCCTACAACGAAATTTTCACGAAATTTCAACATTGAAAATCAACCGCTAACACAACGAAACAAAATCGAACGAACTTTCGCACTAACGAGATTCTCAATCCTAAAACCCAATTATAATATCATCAATTTGCATCCAAAATACAAGCAAAATATTTCTAACTAAATAACGCTCAAAAAACACAGCTTACCTCATGAATAACAATCAACACGCTTCGAAATTTACACGCGAAGAGCTGTCTGCTATCCGATGATTAACCGAACCTATAATAGCCCCTAACATCAATTCCTCTTCATCAACTCAAGCATTTAAGCTACACAAAACATCACATAGATAGCAGCTTACCTTAAGGACCATGCATGAAAGCTAAATCACTTTAAACAACTTCTAAAATCACAATGTAAGGGCTGTCCACTCTCCGATCTGCACTAACACTAATTCGAGCTGCTGAATGGGCTTAAAATATTTCAAATTAGTTCTCCAATTCACTCACAAGCTGCTGGAATATAATTTCAATCACTGACCTGCTGAAAACCGAGTGGAGACGAAAAAACGATGGCTGTTCTGCTCAGGTTGCACTCACCAGCTCACTTCCTCCTTGCTGTAGGTCACGGATAGCTTGGATAACACCTTTGACAGCGACAACAACTCACGGCAGTAGTAGCAAGTCACGGCAGCAGCAACAGCTCCTCGGCATCAGCAGCAGGTCATGATAGCAGCAGCACTTCCTAGCAGCAGCAGATTTTCCATCCTTGCTTCACTACAAGAAATCAACAATACCACAACGTGCAGAATGTGTTGCTACAACTTTTCGCAACGCACACCCTTATGTACCGAAAGACCATATATCCAAAAAGTATACCCTTTTAGCAATGTTAATGTCACGTTGCTTTACACTATCAACAACATCACGTTGTGCGTTGCCATAGAAGTTATAACAACATGCACTGCACGTTGCAATACAAACTACAGCAACGCACAATGACTTGTAGTCGTATATCTATAACAACTTTAATTGTATGTTTCTATAGAGGTATAACGCAACATACAAAATATGTTGTAAAATCTTTTTTATTATTATTATTTTTTTTCCAAATTGAAATTAAATGATTAAGCTACTGTATATATTTTTGGAATGGCTTAATATAGTGCTGCACATATACATATAATATTGATTACAACAATATTAATTTCAATTTGCAAAGAAATTAATGTATTTATTAATTTCATAATCTGTCATCAACAATACATAGAATTCCATAAAATTAGTTACATAACAAAAACTACACAAAATCTCATCATAGTATGTGATATACATACTTATATGCATATAATTGTAAGTACACATATATGTACATATATCACATAAACACAAAAACATGTGGTCATTTACCTTCTTCTACAATAACTTAATGTAATCCTTTAGTCATGCAACAGTTGTTCCCACAGCTTCTAGATTTACAAAATATTCATCAACCATTCGAACCTATTAACTCCACACAAAGTCAATGTCCTCTCGATTCTCCTTCTAAGCAATCTGCTTCAAAAATGTCAAATTACATCAATGTTATTATACATTGTTAAATAATTGAAAAACAAAATATGAAACTACATGTGTATACATACATACGATTGTATAAAAACAAGACAAAATTATCTGTTGACTATCTTGATGTTTACGGTATGTATATCAACTTTAGATAACATAAAAATCAAAAGTAAGTAAAAACAGGACAAAATTATCTGCAATGTTATACTTGTACCAAGATTATAAGGAAACAATGACTACACGGCACTGATCATTCAAAGATATGTTAGAAAAAATTACCCTCCAAATGTCTTAATATATTAAGCTTGTTTAATTGCCCATGTAACAAACTATGGTACCTATAGCAACGAATAATAGTAGTTTAACAAATTCACAACTGTATATAGCACCAAAGGCATCAAAATTAATATTTCTACTAAAATAATATTAATTGCCAATGCCATTCTAGCGAGTAGCCTGACAGAAAGCTTAAAAATTGATGTACAAGTTATGTTTTTAAAAGAACCAGAATCTAAATATTGGATAAGAAAAAAATAAATCAGAAACAATGTGAATTTACCGTTTCTCCTGGCTCAAGCACATTAGCAATATGTCTCTTTATCACTCCAATGTCTTCCATAGACAGCTCATTGTTATCATCTTCATCATTATTATTTTCGTAATTTCTTGCGGCATCAACTTCAATACTATCAAGCCATGCATCATGCAAAAATCCATATGAAAGATATTACAAGTTGAAACCTTCATATAAACAAAAATGCATATAAAAACAGTGTTGTACCTTGACTTTCATTGACATATTCAACAAAATTTCCCTATGAATCAAAATAACCTTCTTCTCTTTCCTTGTCTAGAATGAAAGGCTCTATTTGAATCCCATCATTTTCAAAGTTCTCAGTATCATGTCAAAGAGATTGCTTATCATTGTCTACCCTTTTTCTTTGACCAAATATCAATGAATCCTGAAATCATCTTAACCATTAAAATTGCTTCTGGCTCAACAAAAGTCTTCCAAATGATTAAAAAAAAAAAAAAATCAATCAACAAACATATACTTGGATGATCATATCATTATAGACTTCCAAACCCAGTTACTATATTTCTCACATAAACCAGCAAATGTAAAATGGAATGAACAAGTTTTAATTTACTGCACAGCTGCACCAGTTCCCCCACATCCGGTCCTGCTCCATCTGCTGCAGCCAATAAATCGCCGAATCAAACATACCTACTTTGCCAAAACAATTAATCAAAGTGAACTACATGTACCTATTAGGCGCCAACCCTCTCTGACGCATTTTGTAGAACACGCAATGTGCGAGGTCCCACTGGTTGGCTTAAAGCAAGTTTCAAAGGACGATGTTGCACACGAAGATGGAGGGTGTGTAGAGGGCACCATCATTGATCCAATCGAGGATGGCCAGGGACCTTTGAGAAAACAAACAAACAAAGACACAAAAGAAGAGTTTGTTCAAGCTCCCATTAAAAAAGAAAAGCATGAGAACACAAACCAAGTAAGATCTGCAAACAAACAAACACAAGCCAAGTAAGAACCTAATATTTGTCAAAAACACCAAACATAAGGAGGTCAAAGCTCCAAAGTAGAATCACAAGCCAAGTAAGATCTGCAAACAAGAAAAAAAATAATAACAGAATCCAAAAGGGGGTAGAATGAAGAAAATGAAAGTGAAAATGAAGCAATGGGGGGCTGTGAAGGAAGCAATCGTTGAAGAATGCAGGACGATCAATCACCAAGACCAGCAATACGGCTGTGAAGGACGACCAGTAAGAACCACCAACGAGGCGACCAATAGCTGAGACCAGCAATAAAACGGTGATTGACGAGGACCATCGGCAATGAAAAGTGCAGGAGGTCGGACGAGGACGATCGGCTATGAAAAGTGTAAAGGGTGGAACAACTACGACGATCGACAGTCACGAATGCAGGGCTCGACGGCGAAGAGAGCAGGGGCTGAGTGTCGGCACTGATGGGTGTGAAGTGTGGGTGAAGTGAATATGATAGTAATAGGGTTTTTTTGTTTGCTATTTATATTCTTCCTTTTTTTAATTAAAAAATAATTAAAAATATTATATTTGGCAACAAGGTTAAACAATATGTTGTCGTTCATGTTGCAATAGCAACATTGTTCATCAAATAGGTTGCTGTATGCGTCCTGTTATTCGCAATATAAATTGCAAGTTGCCGTATCTGTCTTCGACAACACGCATTTTTTGCGTGTTACATTAGATGATTATGGCAACATGAAGGCTAGGTACGTTGCTATTTAAACGTTGTTGTATTGCCAATTTCTTATAGTGCTTGCATGCAAGATCAGATCTTCCACCTGGTTGCTTGGACAGCACATGCAGTTACTGGTGTTGCTCAGACTCCTTCACGAGATCCTCTCTTTCTCGACAGCTCCCTCACTCACTCACTTGGAGTTTCACTCGACGATGTCATCCTTTTTTTCTTCTCCAAACTAGTTGCACTCCTTTTCTTTTTGGGTCTCGATTTATGCTTGAGAGGGGACCGAGCTTGCTTCTTGAGTTTGATTGCTTTCTTCCTCTTCCTTAATCTCTCACTCTTTCAATCTAATGAGCTCTCGGTTGGGGAGTTAGAAGAAGAAAAAGATGGAGGCTCTCGACTTTCTTGAGAGAGGACCGAATGGGATGAATTTTTCTTCCTTTAGAGTTTGCCTTGACCAAATATCTATTTATCTCTCTCTTGGATTACCTTGCTTCTCGGTTTTGAAAGCTACAAAGACAATGGTGATCGTAAGAACATCTTATGTTTTTTCATTTATCAATTGCTTTTGTTTAATGCTCATATGCCAAGTGTCACATTCTCCTTTTGCATGAATGCCATTTGTCTCGCTTCTATTCTTACACGATGACACGTGTCCTTCATGCGCGGATTTCGCTCGCCACTGGCTTTCCATGCTTTCCATTCTGCTTTCGAAATTCAACTCGTTTCTATCCGTCCGAAAATCCACTTATAATTCGATTTCGCACATTCGGACTTATTTTAAAATTCGAATCCGTCTCCTCGCTCTCGTAATTATTTTTATTATTCTAAAATAAATATTCCGAGTATTTCTGGACTCAAGAATTATATTTTTTCGATTGAAAACGCGATCCATCGGAAAAATAATTCGCTTTCCGACAAATAGGGTTTTGGGTTTTACACCTTCCCTTTTAAATTTCTATAGTTTGCTATGACATAATAGGTCAAGTCATCATAGCCTCTTCAAATGCCTATTCTTTCCATCTACAACTATTTCACTATTTACTATATTGTATGCCATTTATGTACCCCTATGTATCCATATTAATTACCTTGATTCCTACTCATTTTTGCATGCTTTTGGGACCCTAAATATGTCATAAACATCAACGAAACACATGCATAAGCTAATGCCCTTCATTAAGCCAAAATACATAACTAATCCAATCTAATTTCCTTTTCCAATTCTAACACTTCTATATGCTTTTCTAACTTCAAATATGCATGAATTAAGGCTCAAACGAATCAAAAAACAAGGGCATCACACCCACTCCCTTTGGCCGTGACACACACCTTCATGTCTAACATGTTATTTCTTTCAACTTTCATGATTTTTTACTTGGCAATCCTCCTAGGCATTTAATCAAACATTTTATCTACCACTAATTTATCTAGATAGGCTTTAATCATAAGTTAGGATTTTGTTTCCATAAACACTAACTATCTTTCCATACATACCTACTTATTATTCAAGCTCCCTTTTTCATCTATCCCTCACTAAAACATGTAATCACAACCAAATCTTATCAACAACATGCCAAGAAAGCAAATCCAAATCATCATCTCATTACAAACCCAATATCACACTTTTACACATTCCAACTACCATCAAAACTTGTTAGGATGGTGATATCTTACCTTATTTTTGCTTAGACTTTGATGTCCTTGCTCACTTTAGCAAAACTTGATTTGAAGACTAAATCTTGGCTTGGAATGACTTGATTCTTCTCCCTTTCTTTTCCCTCTCCTTGCCGTCCCACCCTAATGCTCTCAACTCCCAATTTTTTTCTAAGTGTCGGTCATCTAACACACTAACACTTATATATATACTATTAAAAAGGTTATAATGATCATACTACCCCTTATACTATCTATTTCACTAATTACTTAAATTTTGATTTCAATATAAGTGCTAATCACTCCTATTTTTGTGTATAATCTTTATTTAATTCATAAAGCATCTTGTCATTAAATCATATATTTCAAATTTGTAAAATGACCATTTTGCCATTCTTTGACTTTTTCTTACTTAAATGGTCAAACAATTTCTACAATTGCTATTAGAATTTCAATCTCATTTATCAAGTTAATATTGAAGAAATTTATCATCTACTTACTAAGCTTCGCTAACTAATACTAATAAGTCTCTATTTAAAGATAGGAGCTTACAAACTTCGTTTAGAATTTCTTGTTTTAATTCCATGAAGGACACTAAAGTGCATTTAAGACTATAAATTCCGTAACAATTTTATTGCCCTAAAAGGCCAATTGAAACATCTTGATTGAACACATTCAGTGTGAGTTTATCCCATGATGAAAGCAAAGTAAGGCTTAGTTGGCCACTTTTGAACTAAATATATTGTTAATTAATCTCTTGCTTATGGTTATATATCCATGCATATGTGTTCATTTTATACAACTGTTATTTGCTTTAGATTATAAATGTGAAATGGCCTAAGAATCCGAGCACTTAGTGACTCAAAAGAGGGAAAAAAAAAACCCCTAAGCATTAAGACCAAAGGAGGAAAATAGTTCATGACAAACTCAGAGTGAATGCCTAAAGATGGTCCAAAAGGGCTATCACGACAAACACCCTTGAACATTAAGACCAAAGGGCAAAAAAGACTCATGGCAAACTTAAGGTGAATGCCTAAAGATAGCCCAAAAGGGCTATCATGGTAAACACCCATGAGCATTAAGACCAAAATGCAAACAAGACCCATGACAAACTTAAGGTGAATGCATAAAGATAGCCTAAAGGAGCTACCATGGCAACACCCCTAAGCATTAAAACCAAAACGCGAGAAGGGTTTGTGGTAAATCGAAAGTGAATAGTTAAAAAGGCTACCACGACAAAAACCTCCGTGTAGCAAAGACCAAAAAACGAAGAAGACCCATGGCAAATTCAAAGTGAAGGCTTAAAAATAGCCTAAGGGATCGACTATAGTAAGTGTTGTGGAACATTAAACCAAATGGTGAAAAAGACCCATGATATCGATAACAAACAAAAAATGGAAAAACCCATGATCTTGGTAGTAAATTAAAGGGCAAAAAGGGCCCATTGTAAGCCCTCATCCAGATTTATTATTTTACAGTATTAGAAACCTTCGAATTAAGTTACGGTCGAATCATAGGCCTCCTGTAATATTATTTGAGGTTGATTATATTTTCGTATCGCAAGTCGGATATCGTTTGGCTGACCCCGGTACGAATACAAAGTGATTTGAAAATTCAAACCCAATTAACTTATGGATTTGGTGTGAGTGGTGTGAGTATTACATGGAATGAGCTTGAATAAAAGTCAAAGCCATGTCACTAGAATTGCACCAATGAATGGATGACAAATTAAAATTTAAATATGAATTATTATAAATTAGTTGTCATGCAATAATGACTAAATGATTAGTTTTAATTCATGGATTACTAAAATGCCCTTTTATGAAAAATTCCATGAGATGAGTTAGTGAAAATTTTGTGGTAGTATAAAGGGCATTTTTGTCTCATGTAAGTAGCTATAAATGCATATAAGTGATGAGCACTTAGAAGGCATTTCATTGATCGGTCAACAAGCAAGAAAAGCAACAAAATGAGATGAAACAAAAGAAGTGGACGGCAACTACAAGAAAAAAGGGACATCATGGTCATTGTTGCAAAAGTCACCTATATATATAATTGACACTTAGCAAAATTCTTATAAAATAAGACACAAATGCCGTGAGAAAGATTGAGAGAGTGGGAGACATAGTGACGGCAAGGAAGAGTGGAGAAGGAGAAGTGAAACCAAGCTTTCCTAAGGTCATTTTGAAGCTTCCAAATCCAACTTTGAACAAATCCAAGATAGGATAGCAAATCCCTAGCAACAACAAGGTGAGATATTATCACTTTGTTTAAGTTAATGATAGTTGGGAATTTTATGGATATGTTGTAGTGATTAGTTTTTGATGTGTTTAGATGAAAATTGTATTTTAAAGCAAGTGTAGAATCTTAATCAAGGAAAAGGGTAACTTTGATGGTAGGAAATCATACATGAAATTTGAGTTAGGGTTTATGGAGAAACCCTAGAGATTGCTTCAAGTTTGTTGAGAGTGTGTTAAGTGATGAATAATATGTTTGATAAAAAGCTTGAGAGATTTTTTAAACAAAAATCATACAAAATTAAAGTAGTTGACGAATGTGTGAATATGTGTGAGTCACAGCCTCATGAAGGGGGTATGTGATCTCATTGAATTGGATGCTTATGACCTTGAATTGATATATATATATATATATATATATGATGTCCTAAAAATCTCTAGATAAGTTAGAATTGAAAAAGGATAACATAGAGCCAAGTTGGGAGTCACGAGCTAGATGAAGGGCTGACATTGACCTGACCTATTCTAGCTTATCTGGGGTTGTTCTACACCTCAAATGATGCCTAGGAGTCATAGGAAACCATAGGTTTTGGAACGGATCGATTCCGATAAAAATTACACAAGTTATGCGCAAAATAGTGTAAATTTTTGCAATCCCGAGCTCAAACCATGGGCTGGAGATAACCTGGGCAAAACTGACCTATATGAGGATGTTCTACTCCTCAAATGATGGTTATGAGTCATAGAAAACTATAGGTTTTGGAATGGAATCATTTCGATAAAAATTGACGAAGTTATAGCCAAAATAGTGGGTGTAGGAAACCGAGATATGTAATAGCGATGCAAATGCATTCCTTGATGCCCAAAATAGATGTATTCGGTCATAATTAGGTAAAAGAACCTTAGATACGAAAGAAAAACCATCATCGCTTGTCCGATGTAAAAACTCGCTTTGAAAAGTGCCTAAAATAGGGCGTTTTGCCTAGATTGACATAGCAAACGATGGAGTTTCTCGACGAAACTTTACGGGCGACTTAGTTATGTGATAAGGAGACGCTAGAAACAGGAACGGAGGTGAAACCATGGCTGGTTTCAATTCTGTTTTTCGTGGTCAACCGTATAGTTAAAAAGTTGACTTTTTGTTTTAAACTTCCGGAGACCAAACGAAACATATGAGGATGATCCTAGGGGTCTAGAAGTAAGACTTTTACAAAGAAACCAAATTTTGAGAGCCTCGGTAGAGTCAAAAAAATCGAGTTGCGAAAGTGTGGTGTAGTGAGTTTTCAATGTATTGGAAACTCTATTTTTATTAGTTTTAGCTATGAAAGTGAGTAAGTTATAACGAGACTATGATGTGTAGGTGACGAGCACGCGAACGAGACGCGAGAGGCTCGTTGAGGCATTGAGAGCGTTGGGATCGAGGTAAGTGTCCTTCACTTCACTTACATCTAGTTGATTTCCATTTATATGGCAATGATAAAATATATTGTTTCAAAGAGTTTTGCAAAATGGTTTTCCAAAATCATAAGTTTTATGTTGAGTAATGAGTTATGCCTAGAACCTAGAAATGAGATTCGAAGGCAAAAGTAAGTTGCAAAAAGGTTTAAAAGTAAAGCAAAGTAAAGTTGAATTAAGACCCATGTGCATGTTGTGATATTAGCATCTTGGCACTACACGGCGATGTAGAAAATTCCGCTCGTAGTTGTCAAGGTTGATAGCAATGTGATACGATGTAGAAAATTCCGTATCTAATTGCAAGTGATGAGTAAATTGCACTACAATATGCGATGTAGAAAATTCCGCATGTAGTTGCGTAAAGTATAAGCTATTGGCACTACAACGGCGATGTAGAAAATTCTGCGTTGTGGTTACCTAGAGTTGAGAAAGTTCGCCCTACGTCGCGATGTAGCAAATTCCATGCGTAGTGGCTTTGCACACGGTTGTCTTATGAGAAATGGTTTTCAAAAGAAAAAAATTAAAATCGATTATTTTCTAAGTAATGTCTATGCGAAGTTATACCTTTATATATATATTGTCTAACCTCTCTTTGTTTTGTGTAGCTTGTATACTTTAGTAGACGTTGGCACGGACGCTCTTGCATCAAAGACATTATTTTGATTAACTTTACGTGGGGGAAATAATGAGACGAAATATATGGATGTTAATGTATTTTGATATTGTGTACATGTGTATATATTGAATCAAATAATTATGTGTTGACATGAGATACTTGACAGATTATAAATCATATTTTGATATGTATATATAAATGAACCATTACACTTGATATGCTCATATTGCACAAGACACATATTTCATATAAGTATGAGTTGTTATATGTTAATTACATATGTGAATTATGTTTGTAAAAGAATTGCATGTTTGTGAAATGAATGAAAAAATGCATGTTTGAGATTAAAAGAAGTTGGACGGTGATCAAAATAGTTCGAAGTGTATTTCTTATGCAGGTTGATTTTGGAAATGTTAAATTTATAGCCGTTATGCTGTCCAATTTTTATAAAATTAGTTTTCAATCAAACGCCAAAAATTCACACCGTTTCAACTATATTAAAAGAAAATAAAATTTTTAAGCCTAAAACGAGTAAACCGGTTAAGTAAAGTAAAGGGGTTCGCTTCCCGGATTTCTCCAATCCGACAAGTCGAGTTCGGGGAGTCCGTTGAAGTGCCCGACGGGGCCCTCTAGACAAGAACCTAGAGAAGGTCTGGTTTGGGTCTTGTCACCCATAGTATCAATAATAAACCAAAGTGAGAGCCCATAGTCTCAACAATAAAGCTTATGGATGAAAAGGCCCATGATCTCAACAATAAAGTCAAAGGGCAAAAAGGCCCATGATCTCGACAACAAACCAAAGAACAAAAAGGCCTATGGTTTCAATAGCAAATCAAAAGGCGATAAGGTTTATAGTATCAACAACAAACCAAAGGGTAAAAGGGTTTATGGTCTTGACATCAAAATTGAACTGAAGGCCGAAAAGGGTTATGGTATCGACAACAAACCAAATGGCGAAAGGGCCCATGATCTTAACATCGAAGCCAAATGGCAAAAAGGCCAATTATCTTGATAACAAAGCCAATGGGCGAAAGAGTTCATAGTCTCGATATTAAACCATACAGCAAAAAGGGCCTATAGTATCAATAATAAACTTAAATAGGAAAGGGCACATGGTTTCAACATCAAAGCTAAAGAGCGAAAAGGCCTATGGTCTTGACAATAAAACCAAAGGGCCTTTTGGTTTTAACAACAAACCAAAGAACAAAAAGGCCCATGGTCTCGATAGTAAACCAAATGGTGAAAAGGATCCATGGTATCAATAATAAGCCAAAGAGAGAAATGGCACATGGTCTCAACATAAAAGCTAAAATGGAGAAAGGGCTTATGGTATCGACAGTAAACTAAAGAGCAAAATAGTCTCAACATCAAAGCTAAGGGCTAAAAAGGCCTATTGTCTCATGATTCACACATAGGGTTAAAAGGGTCCATTGTCTCAACATTTACACAAGTGCTATAAAGTCCAAGTGTCATGTTGGGTCACTATTTATCATTATTTTATTTTTAAATTACCTATTGTTTATGTTATGTTTTTTAGTAGAATTGGTGTTTTTATCTTATTATGTTTTTCTACATTTAAATTTAGGTTTTGAAAAGACAATAATAGAATTGACATATTTTCGGAATAAATTTTAGTGAAAAAAACTGGAGATTCGGTTCGAACAATATTTCCCTACTCACTATTCGACCGGCAACCCAACAAACAGCAATAATTAGTAACTTGGTAAGTAATCGACAAGTACTCAAAAAGTATTGTTTGGGGTGAAATTATAATTTTTGAAATTTGAAAATGTAATATGATATTTTATTAAACATCAGGGGCCATGACCAAATTTTCCTCATCTTATTTAAAGCTCACTAGTCACCAGTCACCACTTAGCTCACGATCAAACACTCTCTCAAACCCCTATTGTTCCCTCTCTCACCCTTCTCCTTTCTCATCCCTTTTCTCCATCTCGCATTTCTCACGGTCGCCTTCGCCGTTCAAGTAAGTTGTCACCGTCGCCATCGTTATCGCAGTTTTGAGATAATGAATTATTGCCATTTTCGAAGCCGAAGCCATTCCTCTTCATCATCTCAGTTCTCTCTCCCTTCTGCATACTCGACTGTTCTTCTTCTTTACCGATTCAAGTCTCATCTTTCTCCTCGTGTCATCGATGCCTTTTATCAAGTTGTCACCGTTGTCTTTTCCCTTTAACTTGTCACTGGTGATGAACTGTGAATATGATTAGTATGTGCTGTGTTGTTTGTCTTGTTGGGGGTATTAGGTTTTGATGGATTTTTTTTTTATAGTGTTTGGGATGATTTTCTGTCGGTTTTATATTGGTTTGACTCACCAAGTTAGCCAAGTTAGGTTGATTATCCACCTCCGATGAGTAGGACCTCAAATCTAAAGGTTTTCGGATTGACAAAGTGCCGATCCATGAGAAGACAACGAGAATTCGATGAAACTTGTTGAGTTTTTAAATACTGGGTTCAAAAAGCCCAAGGTGCGATACTCATGTAGAAATGGAATAAAAAGAAAATTTCTAGAAATCTATGGTGGTAGCGAAGGTCTCGAGAATTAGAAGAAGTTTGATTGTAAATACTGAAGATTGATGAAGCTCAAGTGAATGATAAGAAGTTAAGCTGATCATGCAATTAACCAGTCAAACTTGAGTCAAAGAATGCATAATCAATAAGTTGTGAGTTCGTGTCATAGGAACAAACTATATGCAAGCTATGACCAGAACCTATGTCAAATAAGTGGCAAGTTAAAGTTGCATGATTAAAAGTTACAACACAAGTTACGACATTGTCGCAAGCAGAAGTCACTGGTTCAAAAGCTATAACAATAAGCTCCGATATTGTTGCAACATCTAGTCACAAGCAAGAAAGCTACGATAGGAAGCTACAACACACAATTTTGTAGAATTTTCAATTTCATTCAAGATCGACTTTTGTGCCATTTCAACCAATCATTGCCAACCTTTTGATCCTATAAATAGGAGTCCTTTCCATACTATTCAACATACACCAGAGGGAGAGAGACCAGAGGCTTAGGTTGTAGTTGCTCTTCAGTTTATTCTTCACTAGTTATTTTATTTTATTTTATTTTATTTTTATATTTTCTTTTAGAGTCATGATGACCAGTTTCTTTATTAGTTAGGGTTAACTTGAAGCCGTGAACATGAATTCAATCTATTATTATATTTAATGAAGTATGTATTTTTACATGATGAATTTAATATCTCTATTTAAATTGTATTCTATTTATTTTGTTTCTTTGACTGGCCATTTTAGAAACATGTTTTTAGGATTATGTTGTAAGCATATAAACCATATATCAAATAGGAGTATTCTTAATTTGCAACAGTCAAGTACTTATGAGCCAATTGAAGGACATTAATTCATAGATACCTAGGAGAGACATCATATTCTAGGATTTGTATGACATTCATATTTTTGTAGTTTGTAGTGGGTTCCTGTTATTTAACCCAATTAGACATCATATTAGGTTATAATTAGAAATATGTGCATCTACGTAGACATTATGTGATTTGCATATTATCTAAGGAAGAATATATACAACCTGAGTTAATCATACTTTGTCATGAATGTTTTCATCATGCATTAATATCATTATGCTTCATTCATAGATTAAGGATTGTTTAGTGATAGATGGGATGTCCTAGCTAAATTTCTTTCTTATTGATTTTCCTTACTGAATTTAGTTTTTCTATTGCAATTAAGTTTTCAAATCAAATTTCAACAATCTCTTCCAGTTAGTTTAATTGTTCTAAATAAACTTGGAATTTAAAGTAAGATAATAACTCATCATGGGATCGACTTTTGCTTGTCGTTGTACTTAATCAAACTATTTGTGCACTTGCAAGGTTTAACATTTGCTTTATTAAAAAATTAACCAACATGTCTTGACATACATAAGGGGTTAAAAGGGGCTTAATATCTTAACATTCACACATTGGGGCTAAAATGGTTCAGTGTCTTGATATACACCCAAAGGTCTAAAAAGGGCCTAGTGTGTTGACATTCACACACAGACGTTAAAAGGGCTCAATGTCTCGACATCTACAAGGGTAAAAAAGGCCTAGTGTCTCGATATTCGACTAAGGGTGAAAAGGGCTATGACTACAACTTTCAAATCCAAAAGTGAATAGGGCCTTAGATAAAGTTTCATGCAAAAGCCTGATTACAACTTAGGGGGCCATGAGAATAGAAGCCTAAATAATTGGTATGATTCCACTTACCTAATGAAACGCATGTAAATAGAAAGTCTAAGAGCCCATTGAAAACCCAAGTTGTTAGGTTTAAAGGCCATTTAAGTAAACGTTTACATCTATATGAAAACATGAAAACCTTTCAAGAATCACTCTAGAGATTATCTAATTTACATATGTCCTTAGACGCAAAAAGACCTTACTTTAGGAATCACCCCCAAGGAGTATATCATTTTTCAAATGTCTTTTAGTGATAAAAAAAGACCCTTTGGGTATCAATCTAAGGTAACAATAATATTATTCACAAACTCTTTTTAGGCAATGAAAAGACCTCTAGTATTAAACTTCAAATGCGAATTATATTGTTTATAAATGTCCCTTCGAGTATTGATCATGGATGAAAATCTTCTCGTCCACAGATGCCCTTTAAAGGCCAAAAAAACCTTCAGGCAATTACTACAAGTAGAAGCTTATTATCCTATGAGGTAATAAGCTAATAAAAGGTAAAACTCAGTTAAGGGCCATGGCTTGAAGAGGTGCAATGGACTCCAGCCCAGTCATCTTAAGACCAAAATACCTAGACAATGGGCAAAAAAATAAACCAAAAGGAAATGCCACCTTGAAATTCAAATAAATCTCCACATCATCTGATAGCCTTTATATAATCACCAGGGCAAGAAGTTCAGGTTTAGTAGCAGACCTAAGTGAGACAAACACTAGGGATGATAGGCTATGACAAACAAGTGAACATAATGGGCCTATATATGAAAATAGGCAGCAAAAGAATGCAGAATGATGAAAAGCATGGAAATGGTAGGACGAAGCAGACCACAAAGGAAAAATGAAGGGCCCAGGATCAGTCATATGGATCTATATCAAAATGGACAAATAAGGATCAACCATGTAGCCCTATGTTAGAAGAGAGCAAAGGGCGTTGATTACCAACTGAAAAGAACATAAAGAGATCAGACACGCCAAAGGAGAAAAGGACAAGACCAGAGGAAGTCTTGATCAATGATAAGAGAAGACATGGAAGATTCAAGACCAAGCTAAAAGACTATATGTAAAGACACTATTCCCTCACCAAAGGGAGGGCATCTAGTCAAAAAACCTTTAAAAAACCTAAAAAGCTCTTGTAAGGGTTTCTTTTACAAAATTCAAAAGATTTTAACCCCCTGTTATTTACAAGAGGGATATCTCCAAGACACCCATCCATTTAAAAGGCCAAGGGTTGGAGAAATAACTAAGCATTTACCTACCAAGGAAGCCTCATCACATCTTGGGAAATCTAAGTGCACCAAATCTATTTTTCAAGCTACTAAAAGGTTTATATGGCCTAAGTTAAGCCTAGTGTCCTTTTTTATCAAACAGAGTTAGAGAGGTTGTAAGTCAATCTCTCGCTAGAATCTCCATTAAACGGTAAAGTGAAGTATACCTCAATCTTCACTATTCCATATACTTATGTCATAATTACTCTTACTAAGGGTTTGTCTTCGTCCATTCCATTTGACTTGAGTGTCAAAGGGTTTTTGCTGGCAAACTTATCGGTGAGCCTTTAATGATTTTCTTTGCTTGCAAGTGCTTATAGACCTTGGACTCATCATCCCTTACTAGGGGCTAGAGCAAAGATGGACCTATCTTGCTTTTAAGGATATTCTTGCCTAATAATTATCCAACAAAGGGAAGTGGAAGGACTTTAGGGGACCACTTAGTGTCCCTATTTCTAACGTCCCTAATTCTATTGATGATGTCTTCCACCATCAGCTAATGGAGACCAAGTGTAACATACCCTCCTGATTCTAATACGAAATAAGTACGGAATAGTATTTGTAAAATCCAAAACTTCGTTTAATGAAAAAAAAATATTTTTTGATGGATCGTGTTTTCGAATGAAAAGTATCCACGAGAATAATAATTTACCGAAAAGCGAATTTAGTGAATGAAAAGTTTCAAAATTTATTTTTGAGTTAAATAAAAGTGAAATTGATAAAAAAAAAAAAAAAACAAATCCATTTGAATAGATTCCGAGTGATTCGAAAATTTATCGGACGAAAAGATACTTTTCGATTTCGTATCGTATGGAATATTTTTAGAGAAATAAAAAAATCTGAGTGTTCAGAGGTGAAATCGAAATTTAAAAATGATTTCGGAAGTGTAATTGAGTTATAAGCATATTTTCAAATAGACGGAAACGAATTCGAATTTGAAATTGGAATGAGAGATTGTATAAAAAGTGATGAGAGAAGTGATTAAAGTGCATGTGTGCCATGTGTCATGAATGCATGTAGGAAGCAAGACAAGTGGTGGCTTTGCATGGTGAATGAGTGACAAGTGTTTTAAGATTATAAAGCATATATATATGAAATTCAAAGAAGAATGAAGCGAGTAAAACTCATTCATTTGGTCTTGAGACTCTTTTGTCCGTGAGAATGAGAGAGAATCTAAGAGAGAGAGAGAGAGAGCTTCGTGTGCTCCATTCGGTCTTCAAGTGAATCGAGAGCTTCCATCTCTTTCTTAACCATCAAACCCGAGAGCATCATCACCCCAAAGCCGAGAGACATCAAGTAAGAGCTAAGCAAATCAAGAAGGAGAGGTGCTCGATTTTGAGAGCACAAGTGCAGACCCGAGAGCTCAAGCGAGGGCTTGAGTGCAGCAACCAAGCAAGAACCTGTCTTACCATGAGCCTCAAAGAAGACAGCTTGCTATTTGGGTTTTTTTTTTTTTAAGCTATTTTGGGGTGAAAAACAGCACATGCAAGCAAGGGAGAACATGGTACTCGATCAAAAAGAAGAGTGTGAGTTGTTCGGTGTTGATGGATGACAACAGTAGCTTGTTGAAAGAGTTCGAAGCTGTTTTAGGGTGAAATTTACTCATTCAGGTGAGTTGCTATCCCATCTGATTATTTTGTGATGTTTTGGTGTGATTTTAAGGCTTGCATGTCTCTTTTTGGATTGAAGGAAGCTCGGTCAAAGTGGATTTAGCGGGCAGCAGTTTGCATGTGAAGTATGGGCTGTTGTTGTGTTGTTTTTTAATTGAAAATTGTGAGGTAAGTTGTGTTTTTACTATCTTCGTTTTATTGGAAAAATTTTGATTGTGATATAGGAAGAAATTCGATGATTATATGTTTGGGAATTAGGATTTAGAACCTCATTACTATGAAGGTTCATTTACTTGTGATTTTGATGTGATTATGGAAGAATTTTGATGTTGGAAACGTCACTAAAATATATCGTAAAGGGGCTGTTATGATGCGACTTTATTTTCGATTTCATTGTCTTGGAAAATGATGTGTATTGGTGTGTTTTAAAGTGTCGAAGTGTTGTTTGGTTATCAAAAAATTGTTTCGGGTTATTCGGATAAATTTTCTTTACGTACAAACGCATTTAATTTGCGAATTTTGCAGTCGAATTAAAAAATGGATATAAGAGTAATAAGCTGCCATGATCTTCAATCATGACATACCCTGTGAATGAAGGAGCATCAATTATGCTTTTCTTTTTCCTAAGATACTCATTTATTGAGGATCCATCTTTGTTCAATGTTTGCAATCAACGCTTCAATTTCATCAGATTTGCTTTCAACATTCTTCCAAACTTTGCAGGCTGTTGAACATCTGACAAATTCAGGCAAGATCTTCTAACTTATAGATGACAAGATCGAATATTGAAGAATTTGATCTTGTTGCTCCCAATCAAGAAAAGCTTCAATGATTGAATTGTCAGGATTTAGATGACTTGGAGGCGAGACTGATCCATTGATGAAATGAGAAAGCCTATTCCATTTGATTGCTGCCTGAATCTGTTGGCGCCATAACAGGTAGTTGTTATGATCCAGTTTGACTGTGAGTTCAAGCTTCATTGGAGGAAGAAATCTTGATTCTCAATTAATTGATATCTGTGCTAGATCCTCGGCCCTTGAACTTGATGCAAAAGACATGGCGTTGAATTGCTCTAATACCATATAAGCTGTTGATTATTGAGCAAGAGATCAAGAAACAATGATTTTTGGAAGAGAAAAATTTCTGAACTCTCATTGATTTTCAGCTAAATTGTACAAAATGAATTCTGTTAATTACAATTCTACTTTCATCAAAAATATATATCACTAAACCTCTTTATGACAACTTAATAACAGGTGGCATACATTTATTGGACACACTAATATCATCCTAACTGAATTTCCCTCCAAAACCTTCTTTAATCATGATCATATTGATTAGCCATCCTACGATGATGATGAATTCTGAATACTTGAGTATCCTGAGTATCGAATTGATGATTTCCATCGGCTTTAGTGTGCTCAAGCTGACAAACATTAGCTGCAACCGGCTGAGCTTGCTGATGTACATCAGCTTCAGCTTCTTCAGCTTCAGCTTCAACTTCTTGCTTGACACTGCCAAACAGTTTCTTGGAGAGGTATTCTTGCGCAAATTTCAATCTTGCTTGGAAAACCTCTCTGAAGTTATAGTTTTTGAGGACATGCCAATTTCGGTGCATCCAACAAATGTAAAGCATTGCTAGAGCTAGAGCTGAAGAGAATCCGCTGATAAGAAACAGACCGCGAAATCTATCAATGGTGAGAGGCTTCACATTGTTTAGAGTTTCATCTGAGGTAAATGGCGATGGAAATTTATATGATGCATTTTCAATTTCATTAAGTGTACCATTCTCTCTTAGTTTTGCAATGGCTCTTGACATATCTTGCACCAATGGAGAACCTTTACGAAAAACCTGAAATTTCATAGATCATGTGATCAAGAAACCAAAACCATTCTAGAATTTGACACGAAAAGTACTATAAATGCATACAGAATTTGAAGGAAATGATGATGTGTATACTCACAAAGCCAAAGCCGTTGGCGGTGGACATGGATCTCACCATAGAATAATCAGCAGAGTACTTTGCAAGGAAAACTTTGATGTAAGGAATTTCATCGATGATAGCTGAGACACCGCCTTTTTTGTTTCCTCTTGATAAAGCATCAGCGTACTCTTCAGGAGACTTAAATGGCCGAAGAAAAGAGTTTTTGAAGTTGGGGTTGTTTATGACTCCTTTCGTAAAGGAACCCTTTTGGTACCCTATGTAGTTCTCCTTCGAGTTCAATTGAATTTGTTGAATTGTGATCATTGAAGTCAAAGTTGCAGTGTAACTAGACGTCAATATAAGCACAACGAATACCCAAACGATTACTACGAATCTTGAAAAATTGCTTAGTAATCTTTCCCCTGCAAACACAGTAGTTATGTTGATCATATCTAGTTCTTGAATGTGTACCAAATTCTGAACATGAACATGATGGATTGAAAAGTCAGAAAATTATTACTTACTATGAGCAAAAGCAAGGGTTGAAAAGGAGAACCAGAATATCATTCCAATTTGCTGAGATAGTGGACCTTGAAATTCATTGTTGATGGGGCGTTCAATTAGCCAAATGACAAATCCAGTCATGACAAAAAGACCAGCAATTGATAGCCAGAGATCAGCTTTAAGTGGTTTCAAGAAGATCCACATATTGTTTGTGGTGCCTTTTGGGGCTACCATTCCAACTCCTAAGTCAGTATAAGGCAATGTAAAGTCAACATATAACGTTCTGTTCGCCGTTATTGTTATATCTCCGACAGCACCATCATATTTCTGACATTTTTCAAATCCCCAATAATGAAATATACAAATAAAATAAATCAGAGGTTAAAAACCAATACCAAGTTCAATATTTTAAGTCTTTAAAGTTGAATCAAACGTACCTGAAGAAAGATATCATATATGAGCTCATTATAAGTTCCAATATTCTGTCCGCTAGAGTTCAAATATGGTATAAACTCGTAGTCCACCTCATAAGGCAATTCTTTCATTGCGGCCTTGAATACATCTATACAATAACCTGTTATAGATGTTACATTATTGTCAAGATCACGATCTATGCTGACCAGTTTGGTGAAACCAGTTCCTGGAACAGCAATCCGAAGGCTTCTGCGACTAGTTTGTGCCACATAACCTTTTGGAGTGGCAGCACATCCTCCAGGCCATATAATGTCCTCAAGATCACTATCAGAAGAAGATAAACGTCTTCCACGATCGGATGAGTATAGTTGCCTAGTAATTCTCCCATCAGACGTCCAAAATCCTACTCTTCTCTCCGCCCGCCCTAACATATTGACTATCTCAAGTACATCGAAGGCTAGTTTCCCATTAACAAACTGAAATTCACCACTTAGACCCTTGAATTTAAGTTGCAAAATTTGTTTTAGAAGTATTGAATTGCCATGTCTAGATGTAGTAGTAATTTTATCCAAATCCAGGATCAGGTTCAGTTTACTATCAACGGGCTTCCTGCTCAAAGAAATAGGCCTAGGCCTCAGCTTCTCAGCTGCTTTTGCTAGACCCCAAGCAACATCATATGCCCATATACAAATAATATTTATATCCATATTATAAGCTTCCATGTCATGTTCTGCATGAAATTTAATTTTTCTCCATCTTGAAGTAAAATTGCGAAGCTCATCTGAGGCTGGAATGTAGGATCTGAGGCCAATCACTCCCTGCATTGAGTCACTAACATGTGATGATGGTCTGATTGAATTCAAGTGATTCATGCTGTTTACTGTCATGATCCAAGCATACCCTCTACCCATCATTCCAAGTTGTTTGGCATTTTCGAAAATTCGGGTTGTAAGACAAGGTGACATGTGCACAATGAATACTGTCTGTTGAAATGATGACATGAGCTCATGTAGCTCTTCAATGATCTTATCATCTTTGAGTGAGCAAGCAAAAGAGGTCTGGCGTGCAACATTGATGTTTTCCTTTTGCAAGGAATCAACCAAATGTGGGACGAAACCAATCCAATCATCACTGTCCTCATGTACAATGATGACGTCTCTCCATCCAAATGCTGCAACAGTAGTAGCTGTGGCCTCAGCTTGGAAGGTTTCGTGCTGTGTGACTTGAAGAAAGTAACGATAATGCCTTGATAACGATGGAGAAGTTGCATATGGAGAAACTGTAATGATGGGGACTTTAGTTTTATCTGCTAGCTCGGCTAGAAACTTTGCTTGCAGTGATGTTTGTCCACCAATTATTGCTTGCACTTGGAAATTTTGCAGTAATTCAAGAGCTGCACGCATTTTGCAACAATTATTAAAAGTGAAAAAGATCATGTCCGAGTGCCGTCATTTTCATTATTTTTCTGGTAAAAATTGCACACCTACCCTTAGTGTTTGATATAATTATATGGACATATGAGTTTACGATATAATTATGTATATACAATTTAACATTTTATTAATGTTGCAGGTACACCTCTTGCCAATAGTTATAACTCACTTATCCTCAGTAAAAACAAAAAAAATATTTTTGTATTTTTACATTTTTTAATTTTGTTACATTTTCTTCTTTAATTTTTAAACTTAAAGTGATGGGTATTTTCATTTTGTATATGCGACTCTTAAAATAAAGACTATTTTAGTCTTTTTATGCCTTTAACTAACTACAACATTTGGGAAGTCTCAAATAGTGTTTGTATATTATAGATTTACATATCTGTGTTGTATGCTTTTCTTAGTGCTTTGCCATAGAGTTGACATAAAGAGTAATAAATAATTCATTGTTTTTTAATTAACATTCAATAAATTCGATTTAATGCAGGTATGGAGATAGGAATTTTTCTAGTGGGAGAGATAAATAAATAATTAATAAAATAAATAAATGCAAAAGCCTTAGATTTTGTTCAGTATACTTTATGTCAATATCTTTAAAATTGTCTTCCTCTTCTTGCTTTCACTTTTTGAGATTGTTTCATTATAAATTCATTATTTCTACTATTAAATTTTTTATTTGCTATTTATACAACCAATTTAGCATTCAACCATTGACCTTTCATTCAATTTCACAATATTTATGGTTGAAATGCCCTCTCTACGATAACAGCGGCAATTGCATAAAACTCAAACACAAAATAATCAAACAATTTAATTGCACTTTTTTGTTTTTCAAACAACATCATATTAAATCATTTAATAGAATTCAAAACTATTAATCTAACAAGTCTTACAATTATGACATTTATACATATATTAATTCTACCATCAGTGTCTCATAACTTTAAAAAGTTAGAACGAACCAATCAAATTCATCAATTGTATTTAAATTAAATATGAGAGAAAATTTGTTTAGGAGAAAAAATGTTACAGATAAATTTGATTGGTTTGTCTTAATCTTTTAAAGTTAGAAGACACTAATGATAGAATTACTATATATGTATATATATATGCGCTAGAATGTGTTATATAGGAGTCCCATTGGATGCATTTGGGATATACATATATTTAAAAAAAAAAAATAAGTGACTGTATTTTAAAATGTATAATTGTAATTTATTGTATCTTATTATAACTACACATGTGTGATTATAATTACTAAATGTGATTATAATTCTCACATTTACTGATTGTAATAATACATATTTAGTTATAATCATACATTATAAATTATAATCACCTATTTTAAAATGCAATCATGCATTTTTTGTCAAATGTATACATATCCCAAGTGTGTGTGTATCATCTTGAGTTGTAATCATATTTCACCATTATAAAACTTTTTGGTTTTCCATTTTTTTAAAACAACTATATATAAATAATAATAATAATTACATTTTCGTAGAATGAGTTTGAACTTACAAAGTGACATATTAAAAAACTTGTCAATTTAATTATTTATTAGAAAAAAAAAAGCAGGAGAAGAAGAAATCTTACTTTTGAAAGAAAAAAAGAAAAAAAAAATGTAAATTGTGAATCTCCATTAACAAATTTTATGCAGTATATGATGACCTCTCTAAGAAAGACTGGTTTTGATTTCTTAGGTAGGTGAGACTTTGAAAGCAGGGATGGCAAACAATTTCTAACCCCTCCAAACCTTAACGATTATATATGTATACGATTAAGTGTTATTGAAAAAAAAAAAAAAAATCAAACAAGCCCTTAAACCAAGAAACTACAACAATTATATATGTATACGTTTTCTCATTTTAGATTTGAAAACCTTAACGAGGTATTGCTTAAACTATTACTAAAAGAATAATACTAACTTTCCAACAACATTTCTAAATTTACGATGTCTCAGCTTATTTGTGAACTGTACCTTATTTGAAAATAACCATTGCTTAGTATGGTAGTGAGAAACTAACAACCACATCGTTTAAAGAAAGAAAATTAAGAGTAGTATTTTTTGAAGTATTAGTATAAATAATCCGCTGGTTGAAGAGAAAAGCTTACCGGAAGATAGAGCAGCTAGAGATTCTCCTTTGGAGTCCCTAGTGTGAAGAACAACTCTTGTTTTGTAGTAATCATGTATGCTGTAGAAATCTGAAATCGCCATGGAAATGCAGCTTTGCAAAGTCTTTCCCTCCCATGAAGCCATGTCAAGAATTACTCCAACGTTAATTTCCTCCGCAACATTTCCATCTTTGTCATCAATCCTCAGAGAAAATAGTGGACCTAGAAAGACCAATAATATAACAACAATAGAGAGCCAAGCTTGGTCACAATTATTCATCTTGTTAATTAATACTCTCATATACATGCAACATGCATCTTCATGTTCTTAGTCTTAACAACAACTTTTCTGGGGTTTATATAGGTGGTTCAACAATTTAAAATTAATAGTTATGGAAATATACGAATACTTTAAGATTGACTTTCCTGAGGAAACAGGAGAAAGTTGTGTTAAGGTGACTTCTTAAAACAAACACAAATAAAAAAAATTGAAGGTTGAAATTTGATATTTGAATAAGGATAAATTGCATTAACTGCTTTGAAACTATAATTGCAATGAACCCTCAACTTTTGGATTTATGGCATTAATATCCGTTTGACTGTTAACTAACAGTTAACCACCGTTACTCAATAACAATAGAAGCGCAATATGGTCTTTTTGACTTAAAATTAATTGAATAACCTTAGAAAACTAGTTGATGAATACCGTTATGACATGCCAGCCTTAAAACAAAAAATAATAATTCATTAATATATAAAGGAAAATGGGGAATTGCACAAACTCTATTGAGGTTTGTTATAATTGCAACTGAATGCAACTTTTGGCTTTGAAAATCTAGGTTAAGTTTAAAGATAAAGATGAAATTGAAGTTTTGGTGATTTTTATCTAAAATTAAATATATGATTTGTAATTTTTTTATTTATGTTTTTTTAATTGATAAGAATATAAATTTGATTTATATGTGTTTACTTATGGAGTTTGGAGTTTAAAAATTAAATTGAGATATATTTGGGCATTGATTAACAATAAAATTTTTTCATAATTATTTAATAAATCATATAGTTAAAACATAAAAATTTGAATGATACAAATACTCCCATAATTAAATAATTAATTAAATAACTATTAAGGGTAGTTTAGACTTTTGTGTGAACAGCAAGGTCAATAGTGAAATCTAACTGCTGACCACTAATGGCAAGGGATATGGGTGCAATAAACACCAAAAGCTACATCCAACTACAATTATAGCAAACCTCAACAGCTTTTGTGCAATTCCCTCTAAAAGAAAATAACAAATACTCCTCTTCATCAATCTTTTCTTCTTTCTCACTCCATCACACAACATTTCTGACCAATCCACCTCATCATCAGCATTGGTCCTAAAGCGACCACTATTACGTTGGTCAGCACCTACTGTCGCCCTAGGCATCTCCATTCGTGTTGGACGGTCGCATCAGACTCTCCATCATTGATGGAGGCGTCCCATCTCTGATAAAGATTAGCTTTTCATTCAAAGATGGACGTGGCTTCATCTACAATAGAGTCGATCTCCTTCGACTTGATGGAGCAGCGTCCATCTCTAATGGAGATCGACTTCTCCATTAGATATGGAAGCTGCTTCATCTTTAATGGAGCTAGTTACCATCATCGAGATGGAGAAGTCCATTTATTGTGATGGAGTAGATCTGCATCTGCTCAATCTATTTTTCTTTTTTTCTCCTTCTTTTAGTTTTTTACTTGAAATGTGATTGAAAGAAAAATAAGAAATTTGGTTTAAGTTTAGTAGATCTGTGTTTGTTAAAGAGAAAATGGGTTTGCGTTTGGATTTGAATGAGATATAGGTTTCTAGATTGGTTTGAATTAAGAAGTACGTGATTTGAAGAATTTTGGGAGAAAATTTTGTGAATGAATTAAAAAAATTTCTTCAAGTTTTTTATTACTTAATGAAATATTTTTAAAAAAATAATGAATTAAAATCTATTGTTGAAATAATTAATTAAAATATTTATTAACTAATAAAAAATAAAATAGTAGGGAGAATATGAGTATTTGCCTTTGCTATCATTCTCTAATGGTAATTAACCATCACTCAATCGGATGTTGGTGTAATTAACTCAATAGTTCAGAGTTCATTGCAATTATAGATAAAAGTCAAGAGCGTGAGGGCATATTGCCCTTTGAATCACGAAAATGAAATATGAGTTTCTTCAGCTTGGTCGTCCTTGCATTAATTCTTGTCTACACATAGCTGGTCTTAAGCAAACTCTTAAGTTTTGACGGATTCCGCACAAATGCCTGATGGGAGAAAAACAAATACAAACAAATTTCACAGCGGAACTTTTTCTCCCCCTGAATGAATCCTATAGAAAACTAGTAAGTAATGCACAAATCCACCACAATATAAAACACCAACGACCAAATAATGAGTAAATAAAATCACCACTACATGCACCAATAACACAAGCCAATTTTTACGTGGAAAACCTCCCCAATGCGAGGAGTAAAAACCACGGGACTGTAGTCCACCCAAAAATCTTCACTAATAATCAAATGTGAGAGTAACAAACTGTTTTAACATCAAATAGGAACCAAAACCAAGCAACAGTTATCTAGGTTCCCTAATAACACAAATTCAAGTTTAAATAACAAGTGAAGAAAAAAATCATAAACTCAGCAGAACGTTCTAGACTGCGTCGCTCTTTACAGGGATTTTGAAATCCACTCTTCACCATCCAGAATTTAGAATCATGGGTGCTAAGTATACTATCCAAATTTGAGCTCGATCCAACGGTGAACAAAAGAAATCTCGGTCTTACAAAACTGCTGCGCTGATAGTGACCGCGAAAACTTTACAGCTCTGTTACGGGCTGTATATCTCACAAAAGACAACTCCGTTTCCGATCTCCACCATTCAGAATCAAGATCCAGAAGAGATGAATGTGCTAGCCAAATTTCAGCACGATCCAATGGTTAACGAAAAATATATTACAGTAACTCCGAAACTGCACGGGATGAATTTCTGTACAGAAAATTCACTCTTTTCTTTCCTCCTCTCTTCCACACGATTTTCTCTCTTCACACTTGATTTTGTGTTGTTTTCTGCCTCCAAAAACCCTAAACTCTCACAGCCACCAAACCCTCTCTTCTCTTTTTATTTATATTGATTAAGGAAATTGGATTTAAATAGGGTTATGATTCCTAAATATATTAAGATTTTCTTGTGGGTTCAATTAAACTTGTTGAGACTTATTGGGCCTCTACATAAGAGGGAACCCAACCCAACAATGTCATTCAACAATTCATCAACCAACCACTCATCAACTCAAGACGCATGGAGACTTCAAAAAAAGTTCAAAAACAAAACTCAACACATCAATTTCTTCGTAATTTCATCTTGCTATTAAAGTGTTTTCTTTTGTAGATTAATCTCTTCGCTTGTCTCGTCTCTCTCTCTTGTTTTTTTTTTCCTATTCCAATAGCATTGGTCGAGACTCTAGAGTTGTTTTACTTGGTTGCTTCTTGGACGTGCATCTTTGACTGAACATTAATTTTTTTTTTTTTAAAGTGATAATTGTTGGTTGCTCCTTAGCGGTTCCCTGTTTGCAATAAACAAATAGTATTAGAAAAACAATGCATAAATTAATGGGGAAATAGCACTAATACCTCTAACTTCAGGTAAATTTACACTATGTAAAGAGCAAAAGATCAATCAATCACACAAAATCCTCTAGTCAATGTTACCCAAAATTTCAAATAGATTATATATGAAAATATGTCATCAAGTTTAAGATTGATATTCTTACACGTATAGTAACCTTGGTTGCTAGGATAGTAAATCAAGATGAGATACATATATTTTCAGAAAATAAAAATGATGTTATTCTCTTAAGAGGTTGGAATATATGAAATATTGCCTTGACTGTGGTCAAAATGGGGCTTTGCCTAAAATCAATTATTAAACCACTCGTACATGATGTATCTTTACTATCATGAGAACTTGATTAAACCAGATGTGAGTTTCTTGATAATAGATGCCTGAAGGGTGAGCTTCTAGAAACTTAGGTCGAGCGCTAGGAGAGTGTTTGAACTAAGATCTAGACAATGAATAATCTTAATATAAAAGACATACGTATCCTTATTGAAGAATAAGATTCACTGTAACATGAATTTCATTCCCCATGTGCTTATTGTGACCGACATGAAAAATGATTGAATTTATCCATAATTTCTCATTGTATAAATTCCATTGGACTCTATAAAATTTCTATCTATGTCCTTAATAACTGTTCACTTTATTTCAAAGTAATAAAACGATGTTTATATCATGAGTGTGTCTTTTATGGCTATGATAATATAGCTTATAGGACATTACTATAGTGTCAATCATTTTTATTGACTAAGGGACAAGAATGAGATAGGAAGATTTAATGAATTTTATTTTATTCTTATAGTTATTTGTCGCAACAATTTGTAATTAAAAATTACAATTGTGATTAAATGAATTATTGAAGGATCAAGCATATTATGTTAATAGATTAAATATGCTCGAGAAAATAAAATTCTATTAAATTTAAAATATAATAATGAGCAAATTTACGATCTCTTATATAGTAGTATAATTGAGATTTGAAAGACAAGCCACAATGTATATATTATTGTTCATAGGTCACTCGGTGTATTTACCTGTATGAATGCCTGTACTCCTTATCATTTTCTCTATGAGTTATGTTTGACTCATCTTGTATGAATAGGAGATGTTAAGTTATTAAGTTGTTGGATCAAATCCACCCAAGATAACCCAAACCAATGACTCGAATCCAAACCCAATATTTTTGGATGTGATCAAATAACCACTCAACTGCCACTTGATTGGCAAGTATAAATATATAATGTTTTTTAGTTTTAAGTTTCATGAAAAATTGATGAAACAAAAACACTCATGTACAGACAACACAGAATAGAAATTAAAACATAGAGAAAATAGAAAGAACACTGGTATAAGTTCTTACACCGTAATTTGAGGGTTTGATCCTGTAGTTTATGGCCAAACTTAGATCAGTTGAACAATCTAGATCCAAAAGAATTTTTTACTGCATAGAAACGGGTACATTTTCGATTCTGTTTTATCTTTTTGATTAATTTTCATACTGCTATGAATTGTTTTCATTGGTGTCAATGTTAAACTTTTCAACCATTAACAAGAACTAAAACTCTATCATGGCAGTATATATACATAACTCTAAAAAAAGCTTTAAACAAAACATGTAATGAAGTGAAAGACACATAAGTTTATATTGTTCAACTGGTGGTCAGATTTCAATAATAGAATTAGCTTGACCTTTGTTCTCTGTCTTTCACTCTCAAAATACAAAGTGTTCTATGTTTTGCTCTGTATGTATATATATCTACTTTATAGTTTATTCATCTGTCTACAAACAATAAACTGCAACATTTTATATGTGACTAACGACAATATGTAGTTATTTGATAACTCACACAATTGTCAAAGGCAGTTAATCAATATAATTTGACTCTTTGTTGGATCTTGGATCCGAGAGTTAGATTCTGGTTTGGGCTTCCTAGTCATCTTGGGTGGACCCGACCTAATAATCCTAACTCAATCCAGGATCCAAATATGATTTGGATTGGAGTAATTAACTACCTAAGCAATTGGAGACAGTTACAAATCATATTATAAAATGAGGGTGGTTGAATCAGTTTGAATACTAATGAAAATCTCACCAAGCACCAATATATGTACAATACAAAAACAGAGAGCAAAATAAAGAAAACAGAGAGAATAATGGCATAGGTTTTTACACCGTGACTTGAAGGTTTGGTTCCGTAATTAGTGGTTGAACTTCAACCAGTTGAACAATCTGGGATCTAGGGCAATTTTCATTGTGCATCAACGAGTACATTTTTCGGTTCCATATAACAAAAGGATTTTCAAATTCGATTAGTCTGCAAGACCTTAATAATTCTATCTAACTGATTCTCCATCAAATTTAGATACAGTCTAAAGCAATCTAATGCTTTAGATAGGGGTGGGCACGGTTCGGTTTGGTTTTGGGCAAAAACCAAACCGAACTGAAAAAAAAGTTCAGTTTTCTACATAGCAAATTGAACCAAACCGAATGTAATGCATAAACCGAACCGATGTAATTTCGGTTTGGTTCGGTCTAGGCCATTCAATTTTGGCATTGAAAAAGAATGAACCTAATAAAGATTAAGAGAATTTGACCAATACAAATTGAATTTTTGGGGGTTAATTTTTTACAAATACAAGTAGAGATGATTTTAAAAATTTAGCTTTTATAAACCAAATTTTTAAAATCAATTTTATGTAAAATCAGCTTTTATAAACTAATTTTTTTTTAGGTTAATTCTCAGTTTTTATAAAATTAGCTTTTATAAACCAAATATTTCAACAATAGAGATCACCAAAAATTTAGCTTCTAGGTTACTTTCTTTCTTTGTTATTATAATCAAAATAAGCACTTTAAATCTTAAAAACAAAATTTCAAATATCTCAAGTAAATCTATATACTTAGCATGCATTTTAGGAATAATATTTTAGGACTCCAATATGCTGCATACTGCATGTTGTTGATGCAACTTCTTAACAACAATAATTTGTAACATTAATCGCACACCAATAGTATATAATATTTACCTTGTATATAAGCTGTTTAAAGCAAAAGTAATCACACACCATTTTTTATACTCTTTTTTTTTTATAAATTCAGTTCGGTTTGGTTTTTCAAACCCAAAGCCAAACTGAACTAAAAAAAATAAAAAATAAAAAAAATTGATTTTTTACACAAAAAGTCAAATCGAACCAAATACAAGTAGAAAATTGATATTTTCAGTTTGTGTTGGTTCGATTCGATTCGGTTTTAATTTTTATGCCCACCCCTAGTTTCAAATTTATGGGAGATTAGATAGACATGACCAAAGTTAGTATAATGATCTATAAATGTTATAAAATACAAGACAACATTTCTAGCTCTCACATTCATTAGTCCACAAATATCATAATGAATTAACTACAATGGATTTTCAGTCATAATTCCTTTTTTCAAATCATTTTCTGATTATTATTTTTTTTACTAGACAACTTTCACATACAGACAAATCTATCTTATTGAGGGAATTTAAAAGTCCCTCTTTGACTAATCTATTCATTCTATTCTACCCGATATGTCCTAATCTAGCATATCAAATATTAACATAAAATTGATAACATTAGTGGAAGTAATTAATGAAAAACAACCATCACATTAATAGTATCGTCAAATTCAGTATTTAATATGATAAAATCATTCATCAGATATCCAGTACCTAATCACACTGAATTCAAACAAATCCTCAAATAGTTACCATCAAAAGTTATTCTTTATCCTAAATCTATAAAAACAATTACAGAGACAATATTCAGTCGAATCTCCTGAGCATAGAAGATATCATGTTTCATTTCAACTTTTAAGTTGTTTCCCATGTAGATCTATTTTATTCCTTGTCTAATCCGATAGTACTCTATAAATGCTCATCTATTTCTAGTTATATGGTTTGTGGCTTTTGAGTCTCTTTCTTTTGCTCAGTGTATTCACGAGCGAAGTACTTCATCTTGCTATAGTTAAAACACTTCAGTTTACTCTTATCCTTCCTTACATAACCACGCTTACCCCTATTGAGTTTTCCGAGCTCACCTTTGTTGGATTTGGGATTCCCTTTCCCTTTCTTCCAACTGTTAATCTTTCCTCCTTTCTTGCGCTTAAAGCCTGAACTCTTGTGCATGCTGGACTTAACCAAATAAAGCTGACCCAAAGCCTTAGCTACCTTTAGGCACTCATCTTCTAGCTCAACATGACATGAGATATCATCAAACATCTTGATGTTATTGTTATGGATCACGTTGATTTTCATGTTTTTTAAGCTATTTCGAAGGCACAAAATTGCTGCTTGTACTTGCTGCTCATCAAGTAAAGCATGGCCAGATGATTTTAACTCATGTATCACATTTGACATCTCTCTCAGGTCTACCTCACATTGTGCTCCTGGTGCTTCTTATAAATGTCAAACTTGATTGTGAGCTTTCTCAGTTTTATGGTTGATGTCCTACCACATTTGTCTTTCTAAAACCAATCACTGGATAATATTTAGTTCCAATGGTACAATAGAATATTAAAATAAAATTAGAATATTAAAATTGTTAGTGCTCTGCCATGAGAAATGCAATAAGACTAGAAACAGAGATAAGGACATTTTTTCTTTTTTATTTTTTTACATTAGAGCAAAATTAATTTTGTTATTATTATTTTTTTTGGAGTGATCTATATTTACTCTCCAATTCAAACATTATTATGTAATTAATTTTTATTTAATATTTATTTTTATCATGTGAAAAAAAAAGAGAGAAAATCTTAATGGACTATACACTTTTAACAACTACATTTGATATTAAAGTTTTTTATTTATTTTTTATTTATTTTATTTTTTTTATGTTTACATTGGATGTAAGAGAAAAATTTGTTATCTCAGTACAAATTAACAACTACGTGTACTGATACTTATGTTTTTCTTTCGAAAGGGCTTTTCTTCATTTATGTTTCATATTTTGGGCGAAAATTTATATTCTTTTTCTGAAATTTAATATATTCATCGAGATTTAATTTTATTTTCAAGGCTTTCTAGATATTTTCACAAGGTACTTGAAATTTTGATAGTGTCTTTTGTTGATTTTATTTGTTCTTTTAGAGATAGTCACATGTTTTGGAGATAATCATATCGAATTTTAGGGTATTAGGTCTCAATTTTAACTATTGAATCTCGAATGAATAACTGAAATATTCAGATTTGAGAATATGAAGTACATCCAAGTTTAGAAATACGGCAAGTCTTGAACACAGCCACATGTTAATAAAAGTATAAAGCTAATGTTTTGTAACATATTTACTGATTTTTGAAGACTTTTAAAACCTACCGTTGCCACTTGTTTTTTTCAAAAGATAAAAAGGGAAACTTAAAACACGTTTATAACACAGTTAAGTATTCCAAGTTTTGTGATGAACAGGTTTCACCTAATCAAAATAAATCACTTACAATTGCCATAGCTGTGCAAGATTCTATCATATGCATTGTTTCTATATAATAATTTAACCACACTGCCATAGCTACTATTCAAAGGGACTTCAGTCTACCACAAAATCAAACACAAAATAAATTTATAAAAATACTGAAACATAACTCAAATTCATGGGCTCGGATAAAGTTAGATCTGGTACTTTAATAGGTTCAAATTAAATCCCACCACCTTACAACTAAAATTCCAAATAGTCAGTAATTTTATTATAATTAATCGTATCTCACTAATTCGATGAAATATTTCCCTCCACGTCGTGTAAATGTAAATACCAGTTACCAGCTAAGTTGTCGAATTTACATGTCAACAAATTTTGGGAAGAAAGTAGAACATGAAACTAGATAAAAGGGCAGCAGCAGCAGTTGAATGAAATTTCGCAATCATTTACTTACATACAACATAACTGGTCACCAACAAGCAACAGTAGCCAATAATATGGTGATACTTCTAATACGTATTAATTCAACAAAATAAATAGTTGAATTAAACAGAAGGTTAAAGATTGAATCCACGTTATATATTTCTACATACAACAGTTAAGACTCCAAGGATAAGAGTCAAATAAAGCCATACGTGTAGATACTTGACATATTCTTGTACATTTTTTATGAACATGTCAAGAAGCAAGATCCATGGAGTAATCCATCTGGCACAATATTATCAATTAAACAAAAATACAAAAGAAAATGGAACAATATTTTATGATCAGAATAATAAGTTATTTTCAACTTTCAACTGTGCTAATACAAATCAAATATATATACATATTTATAGTTCCATAACACTATAATTAAACTCTATAAAAACCTTTAAAAGTTTAGATTAAATACACCTCCTAAGAATCACCGGAGAAGAGAGCTTCATGTGCACCTTAAAAGATGTGCATTTTGTTTTAGTCATATCAAATTCCAACTTAGTTGAAATTACTAGTATAAAACCATCCAATCTTCACTTCACAAGATGGAAAGAGCTCTGTTCATGGTTATTCTGTCGCTAACTTATAAAAACAAATTAAAATATATAGTTTGTCTAGTTATTAATCACTTATGAATTGGACCATTAGACTGAGACTTCATTTTTTCTTTTGAAAGGGTTTTTCTTCATTTACGATTTATATTTTAGACAAAAACTTATATTCTTTATCTGAAATTTAAAATATTCATCAAGATTTAATTTTATTTTCAAGGTTTTTTAGTCTTTTCACAAAGTGCTTGAAATTTTGATATTGTATCTTTTACCGATTTTAATTATTTTTTTATAGATGGTGACATATTTTGGAGATAACCACATCCAATTTTAAGTTATTAGGTCTCTAATTAGACTCTTAAATCTTGAATGAATGACATAAGTCTTGAACACAGTCACGTATTAAGTCTCGGCTAAGTATCTTAAGATTTGAACATGAGTGAATTGCACAACACTTCCTCAAGATTTGTCTAAAAATAGATGAAAACATACTTATCATTTTATTGTACAAAACCCCCATATTTAACGTTGATTTTTTAAAAAAATCTGGACAGATCTTCAAATTGAAGATTTGAAATCCAAATCTTCAAGTTACAATATTGAGGGTATTATAAGTATTAATCAAAATCTTGGTCAAACCATTAAATTTGACGGAAGTTAACCGATGACATGGGGGTTTGATGTAATAAAAGGGTAAATATGTTTTCATTTATTTTTTGACAAACCTCAGGGGGATTTCGTACAATTACTTCTTTGAACATTTACATTTAAATCCTGGTTGAAGAAAAAAAAATGGTCGAATATAATAAGGAGAAAAGGTTTTCATTTGCTCTTAAATTTGCAGATAACAATCTCAGTGCTTATTTGCTTAAATGACGTAGACATGCAAAATGAAGTCTGTCAGCGTTAATAATATACCACATATCAATGTTAATGTGATCTCAAGATCAGTATTGGAAAAGGCTCTTAGTGAAACACATATCAAATCATGTATGTGGTTGGTTTTATAATTTTTTTTCTTATTTCACTTACAAATATGAAGTAATTAGTATATAATTCAACAGAGCATTGGATTCGAATATCTACACAGCTTCACATGCTTTCTACACATTCCAAGGCAGTGGCATTAAACATTAAACATTTAAACATTAATTTAATTAATTATGTTTTATCTTTAACGATGACACCAACATAGTATTTTTGTATTACAATATGGTAGCCACTTGTATTCCTGTAAAACCAATGACTTAATAATATTAAGTTCCAACGGTAAAATTCAAATATAGAATTGGGATTCTAAATTTTTCTAATTCAAGTGAACTATACACTTTTAACAACTACACTTGATATTACGGTTTTTTTCTATTATTATATTTTTTAACATTGGATATAAGAGAAATAATTTGTTACCTCAGTACAAATTAGCAGCTACATGTTGATTTCATTATTTTCATATATTGACCAAAACAGTTATGATTTGTCTGGTTATTAATAACTTACTAATTGGGCTATTAGATTAGGACTTATGTTTTCCTTTCAAAAGGGTTTCTTCATTTGTGATTTATATTTTAGATGGAAACTTAAGTTCTTTTCTGAAATTTACTATATTCATCGAGATTTAATTTTATTTTCAAGGTTTTTTTTGGATCTTTTCACAAAGTACTTGAAATTTCAATGCTGTATGTTTTAGTGATTTTATTTGTTCTTTTACAGATGGTGATCACATATTTTGGAGACAACCATATCCATTAATTTTAAGGTATTAGGTCTCAAATTAAATTATTAAGTCTCGAATGAATGACCGAAGTCTTCTAACTTGAGAATATGAAGTAAGTCCAAGTTTACAAATGCAGCAAGTCTTGAACAGAGTCACATATTAAGTCTCGGCTAAGTAACTTAAGATTTTAAGTTTAAACATATGCATTTAAGTCCTGGTTGAAGAAAAGAAAATGGTCGAATATAATCCGGAGAAAATGCTTTGATTTGCTCTTAAATATGCAGATAACAATATTACTACTTATTTACTTAAAATACGAAAGACATGCAAAATGAAGTCTGTCAGTGTTAGTATGCCACATATCAATGTTAATGTGATCTCAAGATCAGTATTGGAAAAGTCTTTTAGTGAAACATGTACCAAATCATGTATGTGGTTGGCTTTATGCTCTTTTTTTTTTTTTTTTTTCTTATTTCAATTGCAAATATGAAGTAATTAATATATAATTCAAGTGCTTAACATTTGCAAACGGGTAAGTAGTGTTTGAGTGGCCAGCGGTAAATATGGAGAGGCTAGGGGTTTTTATTGTGTTTGGCATCTGGTTAATAATTTTTTCTTTTTCATTGAGTACTAGTATTAGAATTTGACTCTAAGGCACGGTCTAAAGATTTACTCTCAGGACAGGAGGGAGCAACCCACATCAAGTGGGGCAACAACCCACAATGGATGGGGAGAAAATTGCCCACAAATGGGGCGAGTGAGAGTTGAACTCACTAGGGTCCTAGCTTATCACCCAGTCATACGCCTATTTTCATTTGGTTAATAGTTAAAACATGTTTAACACTTTTGTGCTATTCATATAATAACCTGTAGATAATTCAGATTTAAAAAATGTATTTACATACCCAAAAAAAAAAAAAAAAATCCCTTTATAAGGGTGGTATAAGATCTTAATCTATGCTCAATGAAGTAAAAAGCTATTAGAAATGGAATATTCAAAATGTGAGTTTTTTTCATGGTCTATATGAAACGTCTATATATTTTCAACCATCAAATGACAATAACACTAAATTTATAATACAGGACCTTGCTGATGATCTAACTTAATGGGATTTAGAGAAACTTGTTATAGGTAGGAAGGTGAAATGGGATCCAGTGAGCAAATCAGAAACATTTTGGGGTCTACTAAATAAACAAATATTTTCTCAATTCTTCATTTTTATTAAAGTTAATTAAATAACTTAATGGCACCCTTGTGTCATCAAATTGAATTATTAAAGGTAGTAGCTAACTTTATTAAAGTTAATCATATGTTCAAATGAGCAATCTAGAAACGTTTTGGGGTCTACTAAATAAAGTAAATATCTTCTTGATTCTTCCTTTTTATTAAAGTTAATTAATAAAATAACTTAATGGCACTCTTGTGTCATTACATTGAATTATTAAAGTTTTCAGCTTACTTTGTTAAAGTTAGTCATATCTTCAAATGAGCAATCACAAACATTTTCGGGGCGGGTCTACTAAATAAAGTAAATATTTTCTCGATTCTTCCTTTTATTATTAAATTGAATTATTAAAGTTAGTAGCTAATTTTATTAAAGTTCATCATATCTTCAAATGAGCAAGCATTATTTATTAATTTTTTATTTATACTAAATTTTTTTATGAGAAAAGTTTAAGTTTAAGAAATGTATAAGAGAGAAAAAAATTTAACAATTTTGATATCTATTTTTTTTTTATATACTAATATGTTATTAAATTATTAAAAGTTAAAAAAAAAAATGACAGAGAATTCTTAATCATATGTGAGAGGCTAGGGGTAAATATGGAGAGGCAAGAGGTTTTGTATTGCATTTCTTTATCATCCGAGATTTTGTGATCTCAAAAATCCTACTAGTCATCTGAGATTTCTATAACTCAAGGTCGACATTTGAGATCTCAATATTCTCCTTGTCATCTGATAAGACAATGATTTCAATCACGTCATCAAATGGCTAATCATCAGAATGAGCTAACCTAATCCCACAGAAATGTATGTTATAACCTAAAATATTAATATTTATTCAAAAGGATTCTTGTAGCAGGTGAGCTAGTAATGAGTCATCATGGATCCGACCCAACGAACCAAACCCCATGTCCCATCACTTATTCATTTGTACATGCACATGAGGTCATCAATCATACTAGACAACATCGTTATATGAGCAATGTTATTCTTTATCTTGTAAGTCTGATAAGCCTTAACATCTTTTCTATATTGAGTAGAAGTACCATATTTGGGTTTCACTATGGTGTTGGTTAGGGTTTCAAAGGCCTAATCCATGATGGTTCGTTATTAGCTCACCCACTCCAAGCCAGGAGTTGAGCCTTGAGCCACTAGCCTTCAAGTATACAAAAAGAATATATGATAAGGTTTTTACACCATGATTTAAGGGTTTGGTCCCATAATTGGTGGTCGAACTCCAACTAGTTAAACAATATAAGATTTAGGGTATTTTTCGTTGTACAAAATTAGGTACTCGTTCGATTCCATTTTACTTAATTTGATGAATGCATATACTGCATGAATTATGTAACACCTGAATCCAAATTAAATTCATCAGGATAATTTTTCCTTTAAATTAAATGGAATGAGATAAAATAGGGTGTAGAGCCAAGAAAAATCAATTGGAGACAAACAAGCAAAAGTTGAAGTCGAAAAATGGACAAACTTCTTGTTAACCGAGAATGAAAATAATGAAAAAGATACATGAGACAAAAGACTAAGAAATAAAATAAGAAGAAGAGATAAGAGAAGAAAAGTCAAATAATAAAGTAGAGACAAATGTTAAGTGTCAATTAAATGAATTTGTTATGCAAAAGAGAGATGGAAAATAGGGTGTGTGTATGGGCCGGTCACATGAGAGCTTATATATATATATATATATATTTATTTTTCAATTGAAAAGCGCATACACAACACAACCGACCAATAGCCAAACAGAAGCAAATCATTTGAAATGAGACAAAAGGCAAAAAATAAATAAAAAATTTAAACAAAAGGGAGAGGGTGGGACCGATCATCAACCTAAAAGCAAAACTAAACAAGTGCAAAGCAATTGAGATAAGGATAAGTAAAAGATAACAAAGACAAGTCAAAGTGGAAAAATATGAAGACAAATGGCAATGGAATGGATTGGCATGCTTTTAGAAATTGAGAGAATGTATGTGTGGAGGGTATTTCGGCCACATGTGTTTGTGTGTGTATATATATATATTTTATTTGAAAGCACCATTGTGTACACACATTTGATCGACCTTCATAAAAAGCCAAAGAAAACAAAAGAAAGAAAAAGAGATAAGATAGACATGAATTAAAGAAAGAGACAAGTGAGGCGATGCACTTGTATGTACATATATTTTTTGGATAGTAAGCACAGAACAGGACAGCACACAAAAACAAATAAGAAAAACTATAGTGAGGAAAAAAGCAAATTGTGGGCAAGGAAGGAGAAAAAAATAAGAGAGAGAAGAGAAACATAATGACATTTCATATGAGTGATCCGAATATTTAAGTGTCCGATTTATCTAAATAAGTATATTTATTTTAATGGGATTTAAAATCCAGAAAATTATTTAATTTTGCTATAAATTTTAAATTTATAAGTTTTATGTGATTTTAGAGTGGATCTAGAATGATGAAAGAATAAGAGGGAAACTTTTTTTAGATCTAGAAATAAGCAAAGGAGTTATGTGAGTGGATAGTTTTATTTTAATTAAATTGATTGAGTTATGTTTATTTATATTTCAGATTTTATTATTTATTTCAAGTAAATTATTTGTTGAGTTAATTGATTTTTTTTAGATTATAAATTATGTTTTACGATTGAAATAAAAGTTTATTACGAATTCGTATATAAGTATATTTATCAGAAATTCCAATAAGAATATTATGTTTTCAGTTTGAGTTATTATTAGAAAATTTTCAAAATGTTTTAAATAATACGATATTGTGTCTTAAGAAAGAATATTGGCTACGTTTTGATAAAAGTATTTATCCAGAATTATATGCATATTGAGAAAAGATTTGAGAAAGGAAATAAAAATATTTTCAGAACACCAAGGTTGTACCCTCCCCTCTAACGGTCAGATAGACTACACATGTGTGAGTCGTAGATTTGCCCAGCATATGTATGGTAGATGTCAGGAGAGTCATTGAGTCACCTAGCATGTGTGTGGCAGATGTTATTCTTCGCTCTATATATGTATTGAGTATCTCTACCATGTATGATAGATTTTTCCATATACTAATTGGTGTAGATTCTCAAATTACAAATATTAATGTTTTGAGTTTGATCAAAACAGAAAAAAATTTACAAAACATGATATTTATAGAAAAAAATTCCAAAAAAGGTTTATAGATTTAGAATGATTTCTTAGTTTCAGAGGAATTTTATATAAATAATAGTTTCAGAATTCTGGCATAAAAGCATGTATTTCGTTTTAGATGGATTTTAAGCAAAATATAAACCATTTCCTCTCTTGAGTTCTCTCCCTTCTCTCTATAATTTTCAGAATCTTTTATTCTCACCATTTTTAATTAATAGGAGAAAAGCCATCTGTAACAAGCTTGTGTTTATCATGTCAAGTTCATGATAGCCCCTTATTGCTGCCTTAATTACTGCATGCCAACTTGAATTATCATGATCTTGAGAGTAGGAAATTTGTTTTGCTTGTGATGCCAATACAAAAGGATCCATTTGCCACCGACTTTGTCGTTGCTTCAAATTTACTAAAGTCAATCCATCTACTTGTTTAACACCATTACTAGTATTGGCCCAATTACATTGAAATATAGGCTCTTGAAATGTGCGGTAATCGAGCAAAATAATATCTTTAATAACCTCATAATACTTAAATAACTTTAGTTCAAATAAAAAGAGTATCTATTATTAGTCAAACATAGAAAGAGTATCTACTCTTTTTTTTTTTTTGAAGAATAAGAAGAGTATCTACTAGCATAGCATACATCATCAGCATACATTCAGTAAAATTTTGGGTAATATATGCAGATAACAATAAGGAATGAGTATATCAATAGTATGTTTACACCTCACAAGAATATGAAGTTAATCACTTACAAACTTGTCAAATTTGCTTATTAAATTGAATAGACTAGTTTCATTTTCAATGCAAGAATGTATCTACATACAATGGCTAGACAAATAAAATACAGTTTGTAGGAATAAGATACAATAAGCTCTAAGTAAGGCTAAGAGGAGTGAAAGACTATACCCAATTATCAATCAATAAGTCCCCATGAGACCATATAATTATGTAACCTAAATTGTAATCTTTCATATTATATTAGATTTCAAGCACCTCATAGTTCACTTCTACAAGCATTAACTTTAGTTATACTCAATAGAACCAAGTTTTTTTAATTTAAGGACCAAAACAATCCTATTTTGCTTTTCTCTTTATATTTCTATAACACACCAAGTTCTTCATTGTTATAACCAATAAATAAGTATAAATACACAAAAACACCAACTTCACCACAAGACACCTATACAAGCTCAAAATTTTCCACAACCAAACAAAAATTCAATGCAAACAATACAAAACATATAAAACATTTTAAAGGGCAATCCAATGAAGGGCTCACAAACCTTTAGTATTTTCTTTCACTTTCTTGGGATTGGTTTTAATAGGGTTGTTCAAGCTGAAACAAAAAGAAGAATTTCAAAAGGCAAAGATTCTTTCTTAGGCTATCCGCCCTCGCCAACTCCCGCTCGCGTTAGACCTTGGGATCAATTCGATTTATGGAAGTTAAAGTTGTAATATTAATCAATTATAATGATATTATTGGATAAAACCACACCTTTGGTGTATAAACAACACACAAACAATGGGAGAGAAGAACTTTTCTTTTAGCTATTGAACAGGAGGTAATAAAGTTAACCTGACTCAAAACTCCACTTCTTTAGGCTATACTTTTAAGCTCCTCCAAATACTCAACATTCTCTCTCATTTGTTTATCATACCCACCTGCAAAAGCAAAGCTAGATATATAATCTCTTTGTAAATGCAAATAGTACTGAATATTGGCATATATATCATAATACTGAATATTAGCAAATAAGATGAGTTCCTCCCATTTGAATATTGACTACTACTTGGAGCTTTATTAGCTTTACTTTATCATATATTTTGACTGCTCGCAACATGTATATCATAATACCGAATATTGGTAAATAAGATGAGTTTCTCCCATTTGAATATTGACTACTACTTGGAGCTTTATCAGTTTTACTTCATCATTTCACTATCAGCCATGTACCTCCTAAAATTCAAAATTGTTAGCAATGATTATTCCATTTCGAGGCTAAATTTAGTTAATCACATTCAATCAACCCTTAACACAAATCATTTCCCTTATCACCTAGCAAAATCACATTTGGACTCCTTAGAGGTGGCCTTACCACCAAATAATGGATATATATATACATATACATATATATATTTGAAATAATAATGATGGCATATACTTGACAGAAAACAGTACTGCTTTACTTTTAAAAAGCTACTGATACTCTTTCGTTACGTAGCGAGGAAGCAGAGGACGACCTAAATGCCAGCATATTGATCAGTAATTTTCTAGCCCTTACTCTCAATCATTGTAACTAAAGCAAAGTAGACAGCACACATAACCAATCCAGACGAGCTGCTAGGGGCAAAAAGCTCAACGAACTGTGAGGCTTCAACAGAGTAAATCACAAAGGTTGGATAAGAGGCAGATATTCAAGGCTGCCCCCTGTATCAAAACAACTAAATAATGCAGTACAAAAATCCACATCATTGTCAGAACAGGTTGAGACATAGCTCTTATCAATCTCAACAAATATGACAATCTCACTAATCTCACAATACTTCTAATATTATAATACTAACAATTATCATAAACAAACACTGTAATATTTCAATTTGAAATAACAAAAAATAAAAATCTACTAACCTTGAATATATTAGTGTGTGCAGTAGGTTGAAAACTCCATTAAAACTATTGGCATAAAAACACACAAATGTTCAATAAATCAATATTTCTACTAACCAAGAATTTTCTTATTTCAAATCATGATGTTAATCAAATCAAATACACCAACCAACACATTCAAATCCAAATCCATGGAATAGATTCAAGAAGTAAGATTAACAAACTAGGCTAGAAACTGCATCCAAAATGGGAAGAGAGAAAGAATACTCATCTGATTTAATAGAAATATTAGTAAAAAAAAAAAAAGTATATATTGATCTGGATTGAAAAACCCGAACGAGAAGAGAAACAAAGGACGTACTTGTCTTTGAATGAGAAGAAATGAGAGAAACCTAGTTGAGAAGCCTAACAACCCATTCAAGAGCAAAGATCCCAAAAAACGCCATATAATAACACTTATAATCGTATAAATACTTAACGAAACATGAGAAATACTTAGTATAATTATACTTACTTTAGGTGTTTGTTTGTATATCACATAATGAAAAACACAGCTATTATCATTGAAAATCAATAAAAATTGGATGAAAATGAAGCATAAATTAGAGAGGAAGGTAAAACAATGAGAGTGAAGTAGATAGCTTCAAGGAGAAAAACTTTTTCATTTTGTTTTGATGGAATCTGCCAACCCCATATTGAGTTTTACTAAAACAAATAAAAAATTAATTAGATTGTACAAGCAAGTTAAGGAGGTAGGAAAAATGAGGAGGGAAAGCCAAGTAACCGATGGGAAATCCAAGTGTTCATTAGTTTTATATTTTGACGGAAATTTATAACATAATGCTGCGATTTTTCATTTTTGTCCATTGCTTTTAGGGAATGTAATAAACAAAGGCTGTGATTATGGTTTTGCAACAATAAAAAAATTTTATTTTATTGCGTAGATGTATTTTAATGGGATTTTTTAGTCTTATGTCGTAAAGTTTCTATTGTGAATAATTAGTTTTCTTGTAGTACTCTTAATGCAAGTAACACAAGAAGAATAATTACAACATTATATTTACCATTAGAAAAAATTAGAAACATACACGCTTGCCAGTAAAATGAACATATTCCAGGATTTCAATACATTAATAACTCTTAAATATATATGCATTCTAAGTACATTCAAATATCCTGTTATCACTTAAAAGCAGTACAAATCCAATGGAGTCGAATCAAAGGGCTATGATGTCGGCTACGACCAACATGCTCTCATTTTGTTCAATTTATATTATAAACATTTATAATACCACACTTATTAACTATTCCCCTAACTCTCTGATCAAAAGACCAACACAATACATATATATATATATCACTAAACGATTTCAGTCATAAATACTTACATTTAAAGGCAACTTATGCAAGCAACAGAATTTTCAATCTTCACACCCACTACTTGAAAACACAATCAAAATTTCAAACAACTGATTAAAAGACTACCTATCTCAAACGCAAAAGCTGTAAAATTTTTCGGGTCTTGGGGTCAATGGTGTTGATAATGCAATCACTAAAAATATCCAAAATGAATAAATGCTCAAGCAGCACCGAAAAAAGAAAAAGAAAAATGAAACCCACCCACGAATCCTGACGATAAACAACAACTTAGCTTCAGGGTTCACACAAAAAGCTGCCCTTGAGCTTGGCCATTCGCTACAAGCGAATCAATTCCTTCTAATCCTTCTCGTGCCATTGAAGACAAGCTAGCGAGTCTGAGCTCTCTTCTTCTTGGAGCTTCGTCCTTTTGCTTTGTAGCTGAAGCCCACTTCTGATCTTTCTTTTGTTTCTTCAACCCAAAAAAAAAAAAAAAAAAAAAGGCGAGTAAGGGGAACTTGAAAGAGTAAGGATTGCCAGTTCTGATAGATTCAAGGAATGATTTTTTTTTTTTTTTTTTTTTTTTCACTCTCCCTCTTCTAATTATTTAGCCCGTCACCAGGTTTTCTTTTTCTTTTTACTTGTTTTATTTTGTATATATATTTTTTGTATTTCTAACACACCGTTGGATGCAAATTTTGATCATGCAACGGTTGGGCATTATTTCTTTTGCTTTATACGTATGATATGAACACTTTTTAGTGTTCATGTCATAGCTATGTCCATTAGGTTATTAATTAAGGTCTATATCAGATTATAGTTAGATATAGATAAATCACCAACCTTTGCCACCAAGGGTTTTATCTTTGTAATGTCAAATCTATACCATGAAAGAAAACTGAAACCCAACGAAAAATAGAAAAAAGCTCATAAATACAAATGAATTCCAAAAGCATGATAACATAAGAAGTCAACAAAATGAAGGAAAAGAAATAAAAAAATTTCTCATTCTCAATAAATTCTATAAATTGTAAGACATCAAATTTAAAAATGAAAAAAGAAATTGTATACTATTTGAGGCTAATTATATTCACAGCTCATGCAAGTTAAGAAATTATAAGTAGACAATAACTGATGTGAGGAAGGTGAAAAATGACCACATAATCACCAAATCTCATGTTCCAGACAGCACTAATACACTGGCATAACCACACAAAACATAAGAATCCAAAGACTAAGACTAAGTACTTATGTTTGAAAGACTCCATTTTGGCTAACAAATTATCTTTTCGTCGCCAGCATTCTGGTTGTGTTGAACTCAACGGCTCCAGACAAGATTTCGCAGGTAATTTGAGAACACTAATACCACCTAATCAGTGCATTACAATCAAGTCAAAGAGAAGGCTCATCATGCAATAAATTAATCGACCAAATAACATTTTTCACAGAAAGAGTGTAGTCAAATGGTCAATAAGTATTAATGCGGTCACTCCACTAACCCTCACCACTTCACCGGGAAAATATATCCAAATTGATTCAGAATTTCAGATATAACTTCTTTCGTACTAATAAATCAGGTAATCTTTTGATGGAATGAAGTATAAATTTGTCAGAAAATAATAAATGGTAGACAAGATCTAGCCTTTCCATCCCTTTTCGACTGCCATAGAACTACTAGTATGTTCAACATATTTAGACAATCATATTGATTAAACTTCATCTGTCAAAACTCAAAATCTATCTTAATTGATCAAATGTTAATGCTTTTCTATGCATTCCGCTAGCTCTACAATTTTGAAGATCGTAGATGCTGAGGCTCCCCCAGCCAATCTGTACATAGTTACCTCACCATCTGAAGTTGGGAACAAATTTAAAGAAACAACTTTAACTGTCATTTGAAACCTTTCTACAGCATAACTAATACGTCAATTGAGCAAAAGAACCACAGTTAATGTAAATGGCATAGAAATCGGCAAATGTCTATGTCGAGTCCATATTTATTTATGCAGTAGCAAACAGGAACTTATATAATTATTTTAAGTAACCATTTATTCACAAGAATCTACCTTGCTTTGTCATGACTACAAACTGGTTCTGTCACGACCCGAGCCCTGGGTTGTGGCAGAATCGTAAATATTAATAAATAGAAATTTTCAATTTTTAATAATATAAAGAAAATTTTTCTGTTTAAGATACTCCGGAGTACCAAAATAAAACATTGTGAGCGATGAAATGAAAATATTCAAAAATACTCTAAATTAATCCCGGTAAAGACCATCCCCACAGATATGTGAACACCTGCTAGAAATCATGGATTCAGAGTAAATAATAAAATCATAAACACTTAGTCGTGCAATCAACTTATCATAAGTGAGCATTCAAATTCATTTAAAATCTCAAATGAATTTCCAATACTCTGGTGTTCTTAACACAATGTCTTAAATACATCGAAAACAAATCCCTTAAATGAGTTGCAAGGACATTCAATTCCAAATACCAAACTTGAAATGAAATAAATTAAACATTCATATCACGGGCATAATCCCTGATTTCCTTGGTCCTCTACCTAGTTCGCCTGATGGCCACCTAAGTGACTCTGCACATTTCCTGGAAGGGGAAAAATAAAACTAGGGGTGAGCTAGTGCTCAGTAGGATTTCATTCCCGATAAGGTTTTGGAAACCGCTTTCTAAAATCATTATTAAAACTCTATATACTTAACTGTTTAATAAATTCAATAAACCATTTCATAAAATATATAGGCTACTAGAATCGTCATACAACATTTAAGTGTTTATATAAAGTCATGTCATCTTCACAACAAGGTAAATCTTGTCCCCTAGTCATATACCCGGTGGCCTACTGTTTTCAGTAAATTATTTTGAATAAGAAAAACAATAGTTGGCACACCGTGACTCTGGTAGTCATACCAGAAAATACCTTGCGCAATAACCCGCGCAGTAGCACCGACATAAAGTCGTATCATATAAATAGTAAAACAAATAAAATCATATTGCAAAAGCAAACAACTTACAACAAACCTCAATATCCTATCATTATCAAGCTCAATTAAACAAATAAATCATACTACCATCACAATGAATCACAACAATGCCAAGTGATCTAGGCATCATTTGATCTATATATAAATTTCAATAAAACAACTAAACCATGGTTAGGTAATTAATGAAAACATTAATACCTTAGCATTTTGGCTGAATTCTTTCTTGAAAATACCAATGGAACCAGGGCAACAAACATCATGGGTCATCAAGATATCAACATTAACCCATACATTCTCTCCTGGACTCAACTGGGGTTTCTCTGAGGCGTTAGCCAGTATCTTCTCAGTCAATGTCATTGCAGCTTTTACCTGTAAATCAATTTGATTACAATTTAAATCCAATAAATCAAAATAACCAAAACTATCAAACAATTGAGAGAGTGGAAGGAAACTGAACAGAGCCAGTGGTGGCAGGCCTGCGTTTGGATTTCTGAGGAGCCATGACCGACTTTATTTTCATTGGAATTGCTGATTCTTGCTTTTGTGAATCGAAAACCGCGACATTGAAGATAAATGAAAGCGTCCCAAATCCTTCTGTTAAATGCAAATACTGAGTTGGAAAATCATTAATAAAAGAGTGAAGAGAATTAAAGAAAGTCAATTGGTTGGCGATGAAAGAAGAAGCAGCTACGACAAGCTAAAGCAATGATCTTTGCAAGGAATAGGTAAACACAACCGCAAATAATTAGCCAAAAAAAATAAAAAGTAACCAAAAAACAATCTAAGTTTTTGCACAGACAAAACATTAACAATCACAATCTCTACTTCACATTACAAATCAACATAACTAAATCAAAACCATCCAAATTACAAAACAGTCTCTGAAGTGATCTGTACTAACAGCAGAAAGAATTATAAGACTAAAGAAATAAGTTTAGAAGGATGTTTTAATCATAATGGTAAACAATACTCATGTAAAAGGTAAAGAAAGTATATTTCACTTTCCAAGTTGTTTGGTGTCTAAATAAAGCTCCTGCAACAGACTCAGTCTTCTAATATACGAAGAAGCTCCCTAGCTACATTGCCATAAACTTGATGGAATTGGATTCTCAGGTTGATTGTGATGAGGGATCAGTCTTTGTGCAACAGGAAGTGGCACATATCACTAGGGAGGCTACCAGAGAGCCTATTAAAGGCAAAATCAATCGTATCCAGAGAAGACTTGTTGAAGATGGTTGTAGGCTTGGTCCCTGAAATTAACTGGTTACCATAGAGATTGCAAATCTCCAGGTTAGTCAAATCGCCTATCTCTTCAGGAACACTTCTTTGTAGATTATTATTCCACAATAGAGAAGGTAGAATATATCAGTAAGATAGTTACAAAAGAGATACAAGATTTGAAGTTCAGGCAAAAAGCCAAACCAAAATGAAATATCTCCTTGAAACTGTTGTATCGCAAGTGGTGCTATTCCAATCTGCACTGATCACTAGCTCACAAGCAAAGAGCAATGGAAACTGTTGTTAGTGAGAAGTAGTTGAACAAGGAACGAACGATTTATTGAGACAAGATTCAAGGCTATGAGCTTATCACTCTGTTGTTTTGAGAATCACACGTAATCCCCCGCCCATTTGTGAATGAAACTGCATAGACAGTTACATAATAGAACCATCAAATGCATATTAAACAGAGGAGCCACAGGTAAGTTATAATTGACAGAACTTCTAGAATCAAAGTACTAGTTGTGTATGTAAGACTAAATTGATCATCATTAAAGCAAAAATAGTTAAGTACTCCAACTAGATTCTTACAAGTAAGTTTCAGATATAAGGATCAAAGTCAACTTAATTAACCTCAAACTATACAAAGAAAACTGCTCATTACCTGACCTGAAAAACATTTATGGTAGTCTGATCATCTACTGGACAGCTCAATGAACTGAATTGACGATTTCTTTGACAATTGAAAATAGAAATAAGTCGGTGACACTAACAATTGATTGCATTATTTGAAGGAAAAATTGAATTTTGAATTTAATGCGGAAACGTGGATTTCAAAAAATTTTCCAAATAAAAACACGCCCAATCGATGCTAGTAATAACAATTCAATAATTAAATTAATAAGATCGAATCTTACCTTACATGAAGATTGAATTGATCCCTTTTGATTCGCAAATTCTTCACCACCCGATCTTCCTTGCTATGACTCTTCACAAAAGAAACTGTGTGTGGGCACAATCTCGAAGAATTATATCACAAAATCTTCTTAATTAATGGAAGTTTTTGATTCAAGTAACCAAAAATTCTCTCTATTTTTCTCTCTCTCTTGTTACCAATATAAAACACTTTTATATATAATGGTGAGTTAGAGTTTTCTAATTTAATAAGGAATATAATTTCCTAATTAAATTGTAAAACTCAATTCATATCCAATATGGAATCATATTTTTTATTGGTTTAAAACTCTTTACTTTTAATTTAACATGGAATCTAATTCCTATTAAATTAAAACTTCTTTAATCTAATTTAATATGGAATCTAATTCCAATTAAATTAAATTACCATCTCCATTAATTAAAAGATTTTTCATTAAATTAAAATGATTCTAAATCATATATAATTTAATGACACCATTTTAAAGTTAAACATTTAACCTCTACAAATAATTAAATAATCAAATTATTTAAATTATTCGTGAACGTGTTCATAAAATTATATGTACACTTATAATTGGACAATCCAATTATATTATTCCCTTTGTTTCTTTATGTGGTTGTGAGCTAGCAAGGGGACCAGATGGACCTATAATTTGAGCTCCAATAATATCGGAATTATTAATTAAACTCTTTAATTAATTAATTCACTATTATTAACCTTAAAGTTACTCCACTAAAAACTTAAGATTGCACTCTCAAAATTATAGATGTTTTATACAATCTGAATTTTCAGTGTCCATTGATTTAATCATTTCATATGGTTCGATCCTCCACGAGTAGTTCATAATTAGAGCTAGGTCATTAAAGTCCGTTATACCTCTCTAATTATTTCTTATTCCATTAAGTACCATTAATTCTCTAATGAACAATATATTCATAACAACTTATGAATTTATCTTTCCATTTATTTACAAATAGAAAGCCGAGCGCTCTTATTGTTCAAGACCCGAATCAACACTTAAGAGAACTACACATCTACTTCTCGCAAGAAGGAGTGAATTCCACTATTGTGTAGAATGTTCCCAGCCACTTATTAAATCACATCTCCAAAGTACGAAGCTTATTGACCGTAAATTTATAACAGTCTCACCCATGTAAATCAAAAGATATGACTCAACAAATAGGAGTCCATAAAACACTCAAGATTAAGATCAATCCATATATGATCATCTAGTTGATAAAAATGAATTTCTTTATTTAACGGATATTAATAAGAAATTCATTTTATCATGGTTCAGTCCTATATAATCTCTATTATATAAGGTGCCTCCATTTTCATGTCACCACATGAACGATCCCGGATAAAATCATCGTATCAAATACAAAATGGACCGCAGCTGTAGATTTACCACAAACAAAGTACCCAGCTTTGTTTGCTTTCTACGGACTTTTTTAGATTACCAATCTCAAACTAAATCCTCTTGTATATAACACTTATATACTTAGTCTGAGACTACATAAGTAACCATGGATGTTACATGATATTTGTATGAAGCAATCATTTCATAAATGCACATAAATTGAATAAATTATATTTTATTTATTATTTAATTTAAATATTTACAAATTACAAGCTCTTAGGGCATATTACCCTAACAATATTGTGAGTGTAACCAGTAGCTCAGCTACTGGAAATGGAACTTAACTGAGATAAAAGAGTTAATTATCTGAACCTGATTAAATACAACTCATTCTTCGTAAAACAATTTGGTATCTATGTAAACGCACGGGATGTTTACTATTTTGGACCACTATTTGTCTTTATCTTTTTTGCACCATTTTTTCAACAACGGACAATCTCCTATATATAATTGTAAAAATGATGGAGGCAGGCTTGGAAGAGATGCGAGCTTTGGGCAATCATAGATCCACAATATTTCAAGAGAGGTGAGATTTTGAAAACCCTTGGAAGACAAGTTTTTCAAGTTTGAGAATTTTTCTATCTGCAAGTATGTTTGAGTTGGAAGCATCTCCGCCTCCGGGAAAGACACTGCATCAAGGCATCCAAAAATGTTGAGTTCTCTGAGATTGGTGAGGTTGTGCAACCCACCCCCATTCTGTCAATGGTTTATAGAGATTGAGACCTTCAATTGTAAGAGATGTAACGTTGGTGGGAGAACCTTATTCAGGAAAGGACATACTTGGACATTTGTATAATGATAATTCTCCAAGACAGGTCAGAGTGTGTATTTAGCTGGGTAGGGCTTTCAGCTTCTCACATCCTCTGATCGAAACGCCTAAATCAGTGTTTGGAAACCCTCCTTCCGGAAAGGAAACAAGACTTGGACATCCCCATATCTTGATTTTACGAAGACCTCTAAGAGTGTGTAGGCCCTCTGGAATAGATTTAAGATTTTCACATTCACATATTGATATGTAGTTTAGAGACTTAATAGGAAGCCTCTCAACTACTGACTCTAGCCTCGGACAGTTTTCAATTATGAGAGTTTCAAGTGTCTCAGGCAATTGGCTTATTGATGATAAAGTTGTGAGAACAGAGCATTCTTCAATTTCAAAAGGTAAGTGGCCTGCGGATGAGAAGATTTTGAGTTTTGAACAACTCCGAATAATAAGATGTGTGAACATGGCAGGTAACTGTACAGTTGATAGGCAAGTGAGAGATGGACATGCTTTTATGATCAAGTATTCAAGAAGAGATGTGCTGATCTTGACATTCTCATTATCCATCACTGCAGTAGAAGAACAATATAAAGCAGCAGATTATCCTTCTGATCACTATCCAACATACACTGCAACTTCCGACAATATTTTTAATTTCAAGCCTCTTCAGAGATGGAGATAGTGATCCCCTAAAAACCAATGTAAGAGAATGACAACCCTCAATGTGCAATATCTCAAGATGTGCATTGTTGTCTTTAATTCTCTCAGGTAAAGATTTTAAAGAACTGCAATTTTCGATGCATAGCTCCCTGAGATAGGTAAGAGTTTGTAGCCCTTGAGCTGAATTCTCAAGAGAAATCTCATTTTGCCACAAATTTCTGAGCTCTTCACAACCCTCAATTCTTAAACATTCAACTTTCTGAAATTCTTGCCTTAACCAATCCCCAAAATCTGAAATATTTGAAAGAGTCACAGGTTTTAGGGACTTGGAGTCAGTAGGTGTATCGCACAAAATCTTTTTGCATTCATCAATCTCTACTTCGCAGAGAAATGGAATCTTTGAGAAGGAAATCACCAACTGTGCACATTTGTGAATCACAAGCTTCTCCAATGAAAAGAGATGTCTAGGTAGTCTTTCAGAGAGTTTGGGACATCTTATAATGTGAAGGTCGCGAAGGCTAGTAAAGCTTTCAACATGCTCATTTTCTAGGATAGGCTCCCAATACTCCCATTCTTCTAAAGATTCAAAACAAAGAGTCTCTAAAGATAGAAAATGTCTTAAGCAACCCTTTCCAAGGAATTCAGAACCTATTCCTTTTAGTTCCTTCATCCCGTTGATAGTAAGATTTTTAAGCGAGCCCATTAGTCCAAGAGAAGGCAAGAATGTGCATTTCTCACAACGTATTAATTTTATGATTGTCACCTTAGAGAATGATGGATCTCTTATCCAAGAAGGAAATTTTGTGCCACCATAGCAAATAACTATACGTTCTTTTATAGGCTGTAACTTTTCAAGTGGATCTTCTTCTACTTCCACATCTTGTGTATCATCAAATTGAGATTTCCGTTCTAGTGCCAATGATCCCAAGTCCTCTTTATTACTTAATATAAACTCTCTTGTGTTTTGAAGATCAATTGCATTTTCTAATTTGGAAATGTGAAGTTTGCCCTAAAGAAATTATAGGCTCTTCAAATCTTTCACACTAGATCCATAACCTTTACCAACAATAAAGTTTGATAATGTTTGTAGGTATTTCAACCTTCTCATTCCCAATGGAATCACTTTGATTGAAGATGCACCAAGCATGTCAAGATGCCGCAAATTGATTAAATTTCCTACATTAGAGGACAACTTCAAGAGACAACAACAATTTCTCAATAACAAAGTTTGCAAGTTGTATAATGAATTCATTGATTCGGGTAAGATTTTGATCTAACTCTCAGAAAGGTCTAGATATCTCAAATGTCGCAAGCCTCCAATGGAATCAAGTAGTTCAACGATATAAAAGTTTCTTAAAAAAAAAACACTCTCAATTTTTTGAACCTCGACAACATATGAAGAAGAACCTTATGACTCATATAACGAATGGTGGCAAAGTCATTTATTGGTGGCATTGGCAGGAGCGTCCTTAGGTGCTCAACATTGTTGAAGACTTCAAATCTACTCTTGCAGTTTTAACGATAACAAACATATGATGAATAAATAACAAGTCCCTTCAAGTCTTTTCAATTGTGTATTGGTTTTTGATGCATCTTCCAATCTAAAACTCATTTTTTTAGAAACTAATTGAGCAAGATCATTGACAATATCATGCATTATAACTTTAGCACTATCATTACTTGATGCTTGAAACAAGGACCTTGATAATAGTTCATAGAAATACTCACCACCTAAGTCTTCCAATCGCTCATTGTCTCTTGATTGTTGAATTAGACCTTCAGCAATCGATAAAGTGACAAGCTCTTTCTCTTCAAATTCATAATCATTTGGAAAAATTGCACAATGAGAAAAACATCTCTTTAATGTGAAGGGAGATGATAGAAGCTTAATCTCAACACTGGAAGTATGCCACCTGCTATGGGTACATCCCACAATTTGTTGTTGTTGAATTATGGCTTAATTAGCCATGTTAGAATCTCACATCTAAAACATTAGATTGTGGTGGGAGATTAGTAGACTATAAATAAGTCCTTTAGTTAATTGATTTGGTATCCCACAAAAACAAGAATTGTAAAAGATCCATACATTTGTATTATTCTTGTTTTCTCCCCATATGTTTCTGGGTTTTTGGATCTTACCCAGATTTTGTAATATTTTGCTTTGGAGCTAGTGGAAGTTTTCAGCAGCGCCCGTGGACGTAGGTTTTATACCGAACCACGTAAATCCTGGTGTGTTCTTTCCCTTTTCGCTTTGCATTTATTTTTCTACTTTTCTGCTGTATTAGTATTTGTTATTTATATTTAATAGCTAGCATTAGTAGTTGTGTATTTGTTTAATTTCCGCTGCGCACAACAAGTGGTATCAGAGCACTAGGTTTCGATTGATCTAGGAAATTGTCTAGGGCATTAGCTAGCTATTAAATATTTGTTTGTAAAGCTTCGGTGTTATTTTGGAATAGTTATAATTTAGGGAAGCTCTGTCAAAAAGACTATAATTGTCTAAGGAGACTGGATTTTAAGTGGGACCGTTTGTGACCCCTCCAGCCTTTCCTGGGAGCTAACCTTTTGAGTACTATTCATTTGATCACCAAGCTATTGGCATAAAATTGTCTAGGGCATTAGATAGCTATTTGTTTGTAAAGCTTCGGTGTTATTTTGGAATAGCCACAATTTAGGGAAGCTCTGTCAAAAAGACTATAATAGTCTAAGGAGACTGGATTTTAAGTGGGACCGTTTGTGACCCCTCCAGCCTTTCCTGGGAGCTAACCTTTTGAGTACTATTCATTTGATCACCAAGTTATTGGCATAAAACTTTTGTTGTAAAGCAAAAATGGCATCATCTTCACATGTAAAAATTGAAGTAGAGAAATTTGATGGTCGAAATAATTTTGGCCTATGGCAAAGCGAAGTTACGGACGTCTTGTATCAACAAGATTTGGATATTGTTCTGGAAGAAACAAGACCAGAGAATATTGAAGAAAGGGATTGGGAGAGGCAAAATGCGAAGGCATGTGGTTTAATTCGCTCATGTCTCTGTAGAGAGCAGAAGTATCCGTTCATGAAGGAAACCTCTGCTAGTAAATTGTGGAAGGCGCTGGAGAACAAATATATGAAGAAAAGCAATGAGAATCGGCTATATTTGTTGAAGAGGTTGTACCGTCTTCAGTTGAAACCAGGTTTGAATATCAATGACCATATTGATAATTTCAACCGTTTGTTAGCTGATTTGTTGAATTTGGATGAAACGTTCAAAGATGAGCAGAAGGCCATGCTGTTGATAGGATCTCTTCCTGATGAGTTAGATCATTTGTGCATTACACTTATTCATGGGAAAGAAAAATTGTCCTTTGAAGAAGTGTGTGCAGCTTTGCTTAATTATGAAATTCGTAAGAAAGATCAGAAAGAGAACAGGGATGAATCAGCAGAGGCGCTTACAGTTAGGGGAAGAAGTAAGAGTCGGAAACAGGAAAGAATGGGCAGATCACAGTCAAGAAAAAGACCTGATAAAGATGAATGTGCCTTTTGTCATGAGAAAGGGCATTGGAAGAAAGATTGTCCGAAGCTGTAGAAGAAAGATAAGGGCAAGGGTAAAGCTACTTCTGATGCATATGTAGCCGAACATGAGGAAGAAGATTTTGTGTTGGTTAGTCTATCATCAACATCTGGATCTGGTGAGTGGATTTTAGATTCGGGTTGTACTTATCACATGTGTCCACATAAGGAATGGTTCTTCAACTTCGAAGAGCTAAATGGTGGAATTGTGCTCATGGGTAATGATAACTCATGCAAAACTAAGGGGATAGGTTCAATCCGATTGAAGAATCACGATGGATCGACCAGAGTTTTGACAGAAGTTCGGTATGTTCCAGATTTGAAGAAGAATCTCATATCATTGGGAGCCTTAGAATCTAAAGGCTACACGGTATCTATCAGAGATGGAGTTATGAGAGTGGTATCTGGGGCTTTGGTGGTAATGAAAGGTACAAGGAAGAACAACTTGTACTACTACAATGGTAGTACAGTTACTGAATCAGCAGCAGTAGTATCAAAGAAGGATGTTGATTCAGATATGATCAGGTTATGGCATATGCGTCTGGGGCATGCAGGTGAGAAAGCTTTAAGCAGTTTGGTGAATCAAGGCTTGTTGAAAGGAGTAAGAACCTGCAAGTTAGATTTTTGTGAACATTGTGTTATGGGAAAGCAGACGAGAGTGAAGTTTGCAACTGCAGTTCATGATACTAAAGGTATTTTGGATTATGTTCACTCTGATGTGTGGGGACCCACTAGGACAGCCTCCGTGGGTGGTAAACACTATTTTGTTACATTTGTTGATGACTTTTCCAGAAGAGTTTGGGTATACACAATGAAGAAAAAGGATGATGTACTTGGGATTTTCCTTAATTGGAAAAAGATGATTGAGACTCAGACTGGGAGAAAGATTAAGTACCTCAGAACAGATAATGGAGGTGAATATTACAGTAAATCTTTTCGAGAGGTCTGTCAAGATGCGGGTATTGTACGTCATTTTACAGTTAGACACACACCACAACAGAATGGGGTGGCAGAACGCATGAACCGAACGTTGCTGGAGAAAGTTCGGTGTATGTTGTCCAATGCTGGGTTGGGCAAGGAGTTTTGGGCTGAGGCAGTGACTTATGCATGTCATCTCATTAATCGCTTACCGTCAACAGCGATCGGTGGTAGAATTCCATTGGAGGTATGGTCTGGAAAGCCTGTTACTGATTATGATTCTTTACATGTCTTTGGTTGTTCTGCTTATTATCATGTAAAGGAATCTAAATTGGATCCGAGAGCAAGGAAAGCTATATTTGTGGGGATGTCTTCAGGGGTGAAAGGGTATCGTCTTTTATATCCTAATTCGAAGAAGATAATCTTCAGCAGGGATGTTACTTTTGATGAGTCTTCGATGCTGAAAAAGAAAATAGAAGATATTGTTGAGGGTAATCCGCAACAGGTGGAGTCTACTCGGAAGCAGGTGGAGTTTTTTCAGAAACAGATAAAGTCAACAAATAATCCAGCTAGAATTGTTGATGCAGATGATGACACTCCTATGATCGAGGAGGTTACTGAAGAAGAAGGAGAAGAAGAGGTTCCTACCCAAGAACCTTCGCAGCAACAAGAATCAATTGCAATAAATAGGCCAAGACGTGAGATTCGCAGACCTGCTCGTTTTGCTGATATGGTGGCCTATGCACTTCCAATTGTAGATGATGATGTTCCTTCCACTTACAGAGAAGCAGTCCAATGTTCTGAAGATGATAAGTGGAAGAAAGCTATGGATGAAGAAATGCAGTCTCTTCGGAAGAATGAAACTTGGGAGCTAGCTCAACTACCGAAGAATAAGAAGACAATTGGGTGCAAATGGGTGTTTACTAAGAAAGAGGGATTTCCTAACAAAGAAGATGTCCGCTACAAGGCAAGGTTGGTGGCGAAAGGCTACGCTCAGAAAGAAGGGATTGACTACAATGAGGTATTTTCTCCAGTTGTGAAACACTCTTCCATTAGAATTTTATTGGCCCTTGTAGCTCAATTGGATTTGGAACTAGTTCAAATGGATGTAAAAACTGCATTTTTACATGGTGATTTGGAAGAGGAAATCTATATGACTCAGCCAGATGGATTCAAGGTTGCTGGAAAGGAAAATTGGGCTTGCAAATTGAAGAAATCGCTTTATGGTTTGAAACAGTCTCCGAGACAATGGTACAAGCGATTTGATCAATTTATGATAGGTCAAGAGTACACCAGAAGCAAATTTGATAATTGCGTATACTTTCGAAGGCTACAAGATGGTTCCTTCATCTACTTACTCTTATATGTTGATGATATGCTGATAGCTTTTAAGAGCGAAGTGGAGATTGAAAAGCTGAAGACTCAGTTGAGTTCAGAGTTTGAAATGAAGGATTTGGGTGAAGCTAAGAAGATTCTCGGTATGGAGATTAGCAGAGATAGAGGAAAAGGCAAGGTTTGTTTGACTCAGAAGCAATATCTGATGAAGGTATTACAGTGTTTTGGTGTATCTGAACAGTCAAAACCTGTAAGTACTCCACTTGCTCCTCATTTCAAGTTGAGTGCATCATTATCTCCGAGTACTGATGAAGAACGAGAGTACATGTCTCGTGTTCCGTATTCTAATGCAGTTGGTAGTCTGATGTATGCTATGGTGTGTACAAGACCTGACATTTCGCAAGCGGTTGGAGTTGTGAGCAGGTATATGCATGATCCTGGTAAAGGACATTGGCAAGCTGTGAAATGGATTCTACGGTACTTGTTAAAAACCGTAGATTTTGGTTTGGTATTTCAGAAGGAAGATTCACTTGGTCAGTTTGCAATCGGATATGTAGATTCAGATTATGCTGCTGATTTGGATAAACGACGGTCAACTACTGGATATGTATTCACTCTTGCGAGAGCTCCTATAAGTTGGAAGTCTACTTTACAGTCAACAGTTGCTTTGTCTACGACAGAAGCAGAGTATATGGCATTGACAGAGGCTGTGAAGGAAGCAATTTGGTTACAAGGATTACTGGTAGAATTGGGAATGGGACAGAAGAATATTACTGTTTATTCGGATAGTCAAAGTGCCATTCATTTAGCAAAGAATCCGGTATTCCATGTTCGCACCAAGCATATTGATGTCCGATATCACTTTGTGCGGGAAATTCTGAGTGAAGGGTCGATTCTCTTACAGAAAATTGGGACTGCTGATAATCCTGCAGATATGATGACCAAAGTGGTGACAGCAATCAAGTTCAACCATTGTTTGGACTTGATCAACATTTTGAAAGTCTAAAAGACATATATGAAGGCATTGCTGAAGGCTAATACGCCAAGGTGGAGATTTGTTGAATTGTGGCTTAATTAGCCATGTTAGAATCCCACATCTAAAACATTAGATTGTGGTGGGAGATTAGTGGACTATAAATAAGTCCTTTAGTTAATTGATTTGGTATCCCACAAAAACAAGAATTGTAAAAGATCCATACATTTGTATTATTCTTGTTTTCTCCCCATATGTTTCTGGGTTTTTGGATCTTACCCAGATTTTGTAATATTTTGCTTTGGAGCTAGTGGAAGTTTTCAGCAGCGCCTGTGGACGTAGGTTTTATACCGAACCACGTAAATCCTGGTGTGTTCTTTCCTTTTTCGCTTTGCATTTATTTTTCTGTTTTTCTGCTGTATTAGTATTTGTTATTTATATTTAATAGCTAGCATTAGTATTTGTTTAATTTTCGCTGCGCACAACAGTTGTTTAGTATATTCATCCATTCACCTTTTTGTTTGGAGCGTAGAAGATCACCAAGAGTTCTTGCCACTGAAGGTAAACCTCTGCACTTTTGAACAACATTTTGTTGATTTATTTTCAAATCTTGATGTGCAACAGTATTTCTATCCTCGAATGCATGTTTCATAAACACTAACCAACAATTACCGTCCGATAAAAACTCCAATTCATAACCTCCACCAGGTCTCATAGTTGATGCTACCTCCCAGAGACAAATCGTTATAA